>JANGFJ010000021.1:189-91101 GCA_025758675.1 Naganishia antarctica
CTGAACCGTTCCAGTCGTCCTCGTCGGGGCTTACATTACTCTCCGTCGTGGGTTGTCTGACACCTATGGGACAATGCCCGGATCAGCCGAACCAAAGTTATCCCGATGCACCATATCCCGATGCACCATCGCCGCCCTTCACTGGTCTTGCTAACGCTCTGTTCTCGTACCGGAGGCACTTCCGCGGTGGAGGCACCACAAACCGCGTTCGCGAACTCCAGCTTCCCAAAGTCGAGGTTATCGTTCAAGCTTCTCCGTACTATTGACTTCACTGCAATCATCACGCCCTCCGGCCCTCTCAGTACTTGTCCTTGTATCCTCCCATCAGACATCCACGCGCAATGGACGCCAGAGCCCTTCTTCGAGCAAAGAAAGCGGGAGCGACAGCAACAACCAGCTCGACCGCGAATCCGTATTTGAAGATAGATGCACGAGGCGATCAGCGGTGCAGCATATGTGGTGTTCTCGGTACGTCTCGCTCGGGAGCTTACAGTACGGATCCGCGTCTGATCTCACCTCCTTCTACACTCACAGCTAAACACTGGGACGCCCATCAAGTCAGTAAACAACATAAAACCTCGCTGCAACGTATCAGACAAGAGGAAGCCGCCGCTGCTACTGCTGCACGGAAAAAGGAAGGCAAGAAGCGTCAGGTGGGGGAGGATGTGTCGATGGTTGGGCCTTCCGCAGAGGATGTTCCGGGACCAGCCGTAGATGGAGAGCACGCAGATAGGGGAACGAAACGAGTCCGGACGGAGGATACCTCTGCACCGGTTCAAGTGACAAGCAATCCGACATCCGTCGACGCGGAACTGGATTCGTTCTTGTCGTCACTTTCATCCATTCCCGCTGAGCCAGTAGCAGCACCAACAAGCACCAACAAAGCAAGATACAAACCGTCACAACCCGAAACACAAACATTCTACGAGTCTGCACCGATCACTATCGCACCATCGCAGAAAAATGGCAACGCAACGATATCATCCGGTGCAACGGCTGCTTCGAATCCTTTCGCGGGAAGACTTGTGAGGGATGTTGATGTTGGGCCGGAGCTGCCGGCAGATGGTGTCCTGGAGGAGGAAGAGCAGGAGACCGCTGCCGAGAGGCGTGTTCGAGAGCAGAGGGAGGAGAGGGAGGAGATCATGAGTCGTTTAGAGGAGCAGCAGAGAGTACAGTGAGTACTGGGTTACCGCTGTCGAAACACGAGCTGATCGTGTTCTCTATGCTCTGATTTGTCAGGGAGGAAGCCGATGACCGGGTTCAGAGTCTGAAAGCGAGGCTGGAATTGGTCAAAAAGCGCAGAGCTGCAGCGAAGCAAAACAAGGCTCAGCCATAGGAGGGACCCAATTCCCTAGTGTACGCGAATGTATCACACGCTGTACTCATCACATGAAGACGTGTGGTTGCCACTCCGAACCGTCGACATCTAGTGTTCTGTTGTGAAGTCGAATGTCCTCAACCTTCCACCTCGATCCACGTAGCGGCCAAGTCTTGAGTCAACGCAGACACAGGAGAGACGTGGTTACAGCTCTCTACGTTCCGTTCTCTTTCAGTAGATAGGAAAGATGATGTTTATTCCGAATATCTGCGATGAGCGTAAGTTTAAGCTCGCACGTTCACTTTCCATCGAGATTCCCGCATCTGACGCTTGTCTCTCGCTGTTTCCGCTCGGACTCAGTGCGCCACGAATTTACATCTGGGTCTTGCTCCTCTGCCCCGCTCGCAAGTCTTCGGCGGCTCTCGGTCCCCGCAAGAAGGCCTACCTCTCGAGCCGCCTACTTGTCTCTTATCTGGATGTTGTACCCATCGCATGGGCTTGTTCGATGGGAACGTCATCTCGCCCGACTCTGAATTGAGGCATAGTCATTCCAGACATCACCTGACCGCTGGCTGATAGTCCTTCCCCTCGGATCTACGGCTATCCAGGCAATCTCGAAGCGGCACATCCAAAGTCCAGCCGACCGCGCTTCACATAGCGTATCGCGCCACCTCGGCGTCAATCGCCCGAGTTCCCTGTTCACAGATGAAATCAAACTGTTTCTGAATCTATGGTGACGAGACATGTGGTGATCAGGGCTTGATCCATTGACAGTGTCAACCACTAACCCAAGGTTTGTCATTGTCGCTGTCGTACTTGCGAGGAGGTCTTTGCCACATCGCAAACTCGCTCGCAGCCTTCTCTGCATCGTCGACAGGGAGAGGTAGAACGATTCCCATCTCGTAATTTTGAACACTGGAGGGCAGCGGATGGGTCATCGCGTGCACGTGGCGTTGGCGCCATTACCTACTATACTTGTGGTTGTCCAGTGTCCATATTCATAGTCCCCTGCAACGCGACGTCATGTCAGATCGCGGAACCCGTCATCACGGAAAGTTGCTTACCCAGGCAGCGCTGCTGAAATTGTGACTACCGATGTAGTACCAACCACCAACGGTACTCTTTGCACCGTTCGTTGCGCCGGGAGCGTTACGCGAGAACTGGCCAAGGGTATTGCCGCCTGTCCCTTTCGGACGAAACGTCGCTATAAGACACTGAGGAAGCCGAGCGGTCAGCGATCGACAACTCGGCAGTTCGCAAAGTACGCACTTTTGTATGCATCATCACCTTTGCCGCTTTGCAATTCGCATCGTAGAACAACTCCTTTGTCTTGGGTGTCCAATGCTTGTCCGTGCAAAACATTGTTCTAGCACCCTGAAGCAGTATCAAGGTGAGCGAGTTACCACGATGTCTTGAGCTCTACGCACCGCCGGGCCCCTCTCACTGTTGACTACTGTGCGCAGGCTTGGAAACAGCACCTTGATGGGTGGATAGGGCGTATTCTTGTCTATTGCGACGCGAGCTGTGAGGGTTGCCGGAATCCCCTTCATACAGTCGTAAAAGTTGCGCATGAACCTCGGTGTGAAATTTGTCAGTGAAGAGCTCTGATGACCGAGTTGTTAGCTCCCATCCAATCTCATCGCCTGCAACTCACCTGGAACTCTGCAACCAACTCCTGATCACGGCCTGGTACCCATCCTCGTCTACGAAGACATGCTGCGAGCCCCGTCATGCCATTCCTAGCGACATTTGCCTCGCCAATCTCTTTTCCCGGGATGCTCATCACCATCTCGGCAGTGACACGACTCCAGTCCCACAGTCCCAACGTCGCGAGGCTCCGCTGTCCATTCCTGTGTATGTCTAGCGGGATGTTGGAACCGAAAGGATGAAACTGCTTGAGATGTTTGAGCGCTTTCTCGATCTTCATGTACCGTTCAAACAGGCGCTGGAATTTTGCTGGCATGTCCTCGGTAACGACGGTAGGATCCTTTATGCTCTTGACGGGGTTCAGGTCTTGCACAAACACAATCTACGCAGCTCCGTGTTAGGTCACCGCCTCGACCACTCCCGACGGCTTACCCACATTCTCGATAGTCTCCCAATCATAGCTAACTAGATTCGCACTCGATATCACCACTCTCATTCTTCCCGTCTTGTACAAGAGCTGAGTTGGATAAGATTTAGTTGTATACTTGCGTCACACGATCGGGCTTACCAGCATCAACTTCATATGCATATTGCCACGTAAACCAGGAGGCATGAAACACCATACCGTCGCACTTCCTGGAAGACCTCCGCCCGTCTCTTCCGACTCCATCGTCCATCTCTCGTTCTCTGCGACGCTTCCGGGCTGGCGTATATGTATCGTGGGTACGAGCATGTGATCGGGAAAGATACTGCTGATCCATTCGGGTTCGTGGCAGTAGGAGGCCGTGATGATCAACGCCAAATCGTCCTTCTGTGATGAGAAGCTTTGTCAGCACAGTCGCCGAATTATACTGATCTACTCACCTTTCCCAACACATCTTGTATCCTGAACCGCTTCCTGCTGTCCCGAGCATACTGATTCCAAGTTGGTCGTACCTCGCCGTCTAAAAAGAGTTCCACTTCGCGCTGAGCGGTAGCTGGCGGTTTGGTCGATCGGTTGCCTGAAGTTGATGCTTCCGCGTTACGAGCGGGAGCCGCCGGCGTCGTGGTCGCGGTGGGCACCGTTGCGCCGTTCAACTTCCTTCGCTTTAAATCCCTCGCGTCTCCTCCATCCTTCTTCCCGCCGTCCTCCTGCGGCTCCTCCTCGTCATCACTCGAACTCGCCGGAGCATTCACATCCCCTCGCAGTCGTTTTTGTCGTTCGAGCCGTTCCCTCTCCAATGCGAGGCGGTCGAAAGGGAAGGGTGAGTTTGTGACGGCTGATGTGGTGGGAGCAGCTGTTGAAGTGGTTTCGATTGCCGCAGGTCGGGGGACCGGCGTGGCTCCAAAAGTAGCTAAAGTTGGTTTCTGGCTTGGTTTACTGCTTGGCTGCGGCAACGTTCTACTTGTCCTCTCTTGCTCTTCTTCCGTGTCACTGTCGTCGATTACCACCACTTCTGGCACCTTTCCCTTGCCCTTTGCTAAGCTAATTCCAACCGATCTTACATCCCGGAGATTCGACGATTGCCGTGCCATGCTTTCGCTTTCCGCTATAGCTCTGTAGTGAACACCGCAAGTCAGCGAAACACGCAAAACACGACAGCAAACACGACGAACATGGCAAACATTTCGTCCTCGGTCAAGTCTGCCACACCGGCGCTTTTCCTTTGGTCGCTACCACTCGCAGATCCTACGCTGACATCTTGGAGACTAGCGGCGATCGCTCTGAGAGTAATCGACCCGGAAGAATGAGCAAGAAAGGCCATCAACGGAGGAAAACTCACCTCGCCAGTTCTGCATCCTCGTTGCTTTGTCCACCAAACAATTGTGCTGATCCGGAACGGCTTCGATCCGGCGACTTTATGAACATGGTCGCTCTTAATGCTCTGTGAGGGTGAAAGCGAGGGACAACGCTACGGCATCAGAACACTTTCCATCGGGCAACGCTCGAGATACTCGAGTACATACCTCGAGTACTCTGCCTCATCGACGACATCTCTCCTCCCGGCCTGTGACTTGTCGCGGTTGTTTCTGTCGTGAGGGTCCATGGTGTAGGCCTTCGCTGGTTGTACGCGTACTGAGTGGGTCCTGCTTGTGGATACTAGAGACGAACGGTCTGCATCGTCCTAGATCGAATGAAGGACCCACAACTTCCACTGATGACGAATGGCCCACGTGACCGAGAAAACGGACTTCGCGTCGCGGGAGTGGTTGATCGAGCAACAACCATTTTGTTGACTTGTTCATGTACGTATGTGTGTGCAACATCCAACTCCACTCCGGTCACCATCTTCGCATCCCGTGTGCCAACATGCCCAAGATCAGGACGAGCAGAACAAAACCCCCTCCGGAGGGATACGAGGATATCGCGTAAGTCATTTCGTGTTCGCACACCTACAAACAGCTCATCTGTCACCTCGTCGTCTGGATTCCGGTTCCCGCAGAGATATCCTCGAAGACTATGCCAAAAAGATGAGAGATGCCGAGAACGAACCGCATGACGGCAAGCGTAAAGTGGAATCTGTGTGGTGCGTCCAACACCACTCTGTCCGATCTCTTTCTTGTCCATGTTTGCTGATTGCATGACCCATGACAGGCCAATCATGCGCATATCCCACGCCCGATCAAAATACATCTACGACCTATACTACAAGCGTGAAGCGATCTCAAAGCCGCTGTACGATTGGTTACTCAAGGAGGGATACGCGGATGCCAAGTAGGAAGACGTACCGAATACAGTTTGTGAGAAGCACTGACACACTTCCCTCATCAGCTTGATTGCGAAATGGAAAAAGTGAGTGCAGTCAGTCTGTCGATATACAATCCGCTCCGTCGACTCGGATCACTCACTCGTCTTCTCCCCAGAAACGGCTACGAAAAGCTCTGCTGCGTACGGTGCATTCAGACGAAGGACATGAACTACCAAGGCTCGACGTGCGTCTGCCGTGTACCAAAGGCACAGCTCAAGAAGGGAACTGTGGTCGAATGCGTGCATTGTGGTGAGCCCTCGCATCTTCACGCGCACAGCCTCCTATCTTTCAGAAAGCTGATATCGTGTTCGTTACAGGTTGCAAGGGTTGCAGCACGGATTCATAAATGTTTTCCTTGGGTGAATTCTTCTTGTCATGCAATCGTTGTACAGCGGCTCAATATTCTAGAAACATCAATATCAATCGATGCATTCGACCACGCCGTTCGGGCACGGATGACGCTGCTGGGGCTGTACCTTGAGGATGCCTCTATGCATGCCTTTGTCGCACTAATGCTAACCGGCTATTGCAAGAGACCTTGCTCAGAGGTGGCGAACGGTAGCACGCTAGGAAATACAGTTGGCCCAATGCAATTTGACGGTGGCAATCAGGGGAATGCTGGGCGTCCGGGCGACAGTATCAGCTATGGAGAGCTGGAGCGCGCGCGCCGCAAGGTGACGGAATCGTTTCACATCTCGAGCTCCTCTGTGATGAATGCCGCGTTTCGGAACGTCCTCCAATTCAATGTCGTTGCACAGTCTCATATCACACACGTTCATATTATGGACATCTCGACATTATATAATACTAGTAATTATAGTTTCATCCATTCTCGCCGCTAGATACGTTGGCGTTCGAGCTATTCTATTGGGATACAGTATGGTGGCGTCAAACCACTCGATGGGTGACATCAGTCTGTTTCGGAACTTTCTGCTTCGAAACTTGATCTTTGAGCGATTAGATCTCTCGAGCGGTAGCTTCGCTGAATCGACCGGTAGCAGTAGCATCGGCTCGAGCGTTCTTGAGACCGCTATTGTTGACGGTGTGAAGCTCGTTCTCTCGAACCATGGCAGCGCCTTCGGAGAATTTGCCGGACTGGAGCTGCATCTTGGTGTAGTCGAGTCTCGAGATTTGGTATACGTGCCATGCGGTAAAGACCGGCTTGGCGAGCAAGTCCAGGATGCCGTAGAAGACTAGCGGGAAGGATGGTTAGTGGAACGTCCCAAAACGTATGGAGGACAGCTTACTCATTTCAGCGTTGGAAGAAATAACATTCGCGCCATCGGCCAAACCCCATGCGATAGGGTACAGCATCCAGATGAAAGACAAGTAGGCGGCGCTCATGGTGTAGGCCTTCTTGTATTCGGGACCGAGGGCTGCCGAGGACCTGCGAGCAGGGCCGAGGAGGATGACCCAGACGTAAATCAACGCGGCGCACCCCATAGCGTAGTACCCCCACTAGAAAGTGTCCAGGACGATTCCAGAACGATCCGGAAACGATTCGAAGCGATCCACCGCGTCAGAGACGAAAAACCGAGAAGATGGTGGCAAAACGCGTACCTTGTATCTTGACGTGACCAACGCGCCTACCAAGCCAGTAATGATCATAACCTCGTCAAAGAATATCAATGCGATGATGTCAGACAGGGGGAGGCCAGTGGCAAGGACGAGTGCCAAAAGGAGAGCCGGAGTGGTGATGACCCAGTCGATGTACCGAACATACCAAATCGCGCGCGTTAGACCCCGGTTGCTGTGGAACTCTACGCCGATCGGGGTACTACCGAGGTTGGATGCCATACTGTCACGACAACATCAGTAGGGTGTAACCTATAAGTCAAGCGCCCAACTCACCTAAAGTACGCAACCGAAGCCGTTGTCAATATGATAATCGCCAAGTGGTGGAATGTTCGCCTTCCCTTTGGCAACGTGAACATCCAGGCCATGAACAGGAGATCGGTCAAGAGCATAACAGCAAAGACCGCCCATAGCCAGTCGGAGCCCTTGGTGTTGATCGTGATGTCCGAGTCGGACGGGTTGACCTTGAGAGCGTCGTTTCCCATTGTTGTTGTCGAGAGTGTTTCGGTAGCTGCAAGTGATAGTCGACAAAGTTCGATGACTCTGGTGGCAAACATGCAACCGCCGCCACGCTTTCGTCCGCTCGACGTTATATGTCAGACGCAAGCCACCTGACCAAGGCCGCGGAATCAGCTGCAGAATCGATGCTGTGACTTTTCCACCCTGTGTTATGACGCAGTCCAAGCTGCTATGGGAAGAAGATAACGTCATCACATTCCATTCCACCTTTCCGCCGAACCTGCTACATTTAACTTTTGACTCTAGCTATTCTAGATCATGTTGGTTATCTATCTCTCAAAGAACAGCCTACTTTTTTCAGCAGGATTCCGATCCGAAGTTGATTCCGGTGAACATGTGCTCAGCCACATACCCCAGCTAGTCCCCAGCTCGACCGGCGAGACTATGTCGCGAGAGCGCGTGAGGAAGAAGTTCTAGAAACGTAACCAGCTTACATGATACCTCTGCATCAGCTGATATATCTGTGTGACGAGACGCGAGATATGACGAGTCCCATGTCTATCTTAGCGAGCAGTGCAGGTGCAGTGCAGGTGCAGTGCAGGTGCAGTGCAGGTTTCACCTTTCTGGATGAACAAGAAGAACTTTTCAAGCAGCTCATTCTACTCGCTTCTTCGAACCCGCCAAGCAGGTCGAGTAGTGGTCTTTGCATTTCCGCCATTGCCAAACTCCCCCAACTGGCCAGTATCAGCCTCAGTAGCCGTACCAACCTGTCGATTGTCCCACCCGCTACTAGGCAAAAGGTTATCAAACGCACAAACAACTATCACAAGTCACCTGCCGACTCAGTTTGTAACCCGGTGACGTCACCTCTCGAGAATCTAAGACGCCGATCGCTTCCCGGTGTTCGGCTCACCGGATCCCGGGAGCTATCCCATCCCGTGTTGCGGATCAAGGCGACAATCTCGAGCCTTGATGGCTTTATGGACGTCGAATATTGGTTGCAGACGACAGATCGACGAGTTGTTGCTGCACACGGTTCAACTACGGTAAAAGCGTAAAAGGCGAGGGCTAGCTCGAGGGCATTCTGGATAGGCTGTGCTCAGCACAAATCATGACAGAGGCGACACCGTGCAAGACCTTCGCACGACGTCAAGAACGTTCTTGCATATCTAGCAGCGATATGAACATTACTGGTTGCATTCTCAACAGCAAAGCATCAGGTTGTACCGCATTGACGAGAGATACCCTCAATTCCTGTGCCATTCAACGTGCTACCCAAACCCGATCCAGGTAGGAGTACTATGCAATATGACCTGCTTTGGCTGGCTTGAACGGTCGGACTTTGAAGTATAATCAGTCTTAGAAACGCCCGGCCAGAGCTCACACCGATGTGATGCATATCACCCTTGATATCAGACCAGATACAAGTCCCAATCCCACTCCTGTACAACGTCGAGCCAGTCGATATGCCGTCCTTCCGCATCCGATCGTCTCCACACTTCCCGGATGACCTTGTGCGATCGGGGCACATTGAGGAAAGCAAGATCATGGCTAGAGAATCGGCGTTGAGCACAGATGCCTCACACATAGCCAGAAGCCGACTTACAAAGTTCGATCGTAGAGACGGTTGATGCGATCCCTGTCGCTCTCCTCCTTGTCGCATTTGATGTCAAGGCAATAAAGGGCAGTTTGGAACTGCACCCAGTGGCAACTGCACCAGCCGGGCAGGCTTTGCTTCTCCATACTTTCCAACAGTCCCAGCAACTGACGAATCAAAAGCCGGATGGGCAAGCTCGTTGACGGTTCATTCAGCACCTGACATCGTAGTTGCAGAACGCAAGCCAGCCGGAAAGCTTCGTGCAGACAACGGTGTGGCTCCAATCGTGGATTTTCTGACAGCCAGCAAGCATTAGCTTGGCCTCGACCAATTCGCCGCCGACTCACTCTCTATGACCTCATCTATCAACCGCTTTTCGTGGTCGAGATCTTGTTGAATCTTATCGGCTTCGCTGACGAGGTCGACCAATTCATCGTATCGCCAAGCCGTTCCTGCTCGGAGCGACAGAGTGGCCCTCTCCCTCTTCTTTCGGATCAGCCCGGCGATGCGGTACATGATGATGAATATCGGCAGGGCCAATCCGGTCAAAGTATGAACCATGGTAGGATATAGGCGCGAATAGCTCGTCAAGGCGTCGTGACTGAGAATCGGAGCGTTGACGTAGATTGATGTACTCTGCGGGAATGGTCAGCGGATCCTATCGACGTGACGGCGATACTTACCAGAACATCCTTGTACAGCAGATTTTCCATACTGCAAGCAGCGTGTAAGCGCAGACGTGAGGCTCAAAGACCACATAAACTTACAAGTGGAACTCCATGGATCCAGGTAGAGGTCGCCGGGGGCTCTCCACAAAGACCAGGTCCGACAGTGGTTTCAGCTTTCGCATTATCGGCTGAAAGTCGCAGATGTCCCCACGACAGTTCTGTTCGGAGCATTCCCGTCAGCTTCGTCGCGTCTGGTGCATGCCAAACCCACCTTCCATTGAATGATCATGAGACATGCCGCCAGAGTAGTTAGAGCGGAGACACCATGGTCGTAACCTCCTTCCTTTCGCGACGACTCTGTTGTCCGACCGTCCGCGTTGCTTGGAGCTGGGTCACGAGCATTTCCCAGTTGACCTTGATCGTGATCTGACGCCTTGGCCTCTGGTTGGCGGGAAGCTTGATCGGAATGCAATCCACTGGTGTGACGCTCCTGGATCTCGTCCCCTGATTCGTCAAACAGCCTCGCCAGCATTGTTTCTGCTCGTTTTCCCCAAACCTCGGACGCAGCCTCATATCGCGCTTCTCCCTTGTTGAGCCAGTGTCTACTTGCCCAGGCCAGTAGCGCTGTGTGGAGGATCTGCGCTGGTCCCCAAGCTGGAGATGTTGGCGTCATTGTGGATGATCGAGGTTGGTTCATTGATGATCCCGCATTACCGTCCTTGGCAAGCGAACTAGCTGCCGAGGCAGCCGCCAAGCTCCTGAACGCATCGAACCCTGCCGCACCACGCCCATTCGGTCTTGACGATTCCGTACTTCGGCCTCGAGATGAATCATCAATGTCACCGTGCTCGCAAGATACCAACTTCGAAAGGGACTGTGTATAGTATTCCAAAACGAGGGCACCGAGGCGCAGCTGATCTTGATCAAGGCCCGTCCAGAGAGACTTTTCCAACGAAAACGCTGGACTGGCTTCCGGATCTCTGGCCGACGAGGTTGACGCAGGGACATGAGCGGAATGGACATGCCGACGAGTTTCCTCTGCCGTTTCGGATTCATGTGACCGGGTATGCGACTGCTGCGATTGATGTGTAAAGATCGACGGGGTATCGGATGCGTTGAGCGGCGGATAGGATCCGTCAGCTAATAACTGCATAAGGGGCTAAACAATCGAAAGTGTCAATCAACAGACCGAACGAGGTGGGATAATACGAACATCATCTAGGTTGACTTGTCCCGCATACGTTGCAGTCGCTTGATGGCTCCACTCAAAATTGCCTAACCCGGACTGATTGTTGTTCATGTGACCGTTTGCAAAGTGATGCTGGTTCATAGATGCGGGATCGAGCGTTAGGGCGAGACCTGTGGTATTGAGGGGAGGACCCGTGTGATTACTGGGAAAATGATGACCTCTGGCTGGACCAGTTCCAGAGAGTCCACAAGCGGAAGCCGAATCATTCGACGTAGATGCGTGTCCCACCGTTTCGGGATAAATGACTGATGATGGAATGTTGGGATTACTTGCCATGCTTGGCGGAAGATGGAATTGATCCGAGCTGGTTTGATGTGGAGGATGACTTTGGCCATGAGAACATAGCTGCATGTATCCAGGTGCTGATGATCGATGTTGTAACTGGGGATTGAATTCCTGTGCCTGGATAGTCTGGTTGGCGTAATTCGGAACTGGATGTTGCGCTGGCGGAGGTGCGGCGAGGGAATCGTCGTAGATATCAAACATGTCTGAAGGATCGCCGTGAATGTATGACATTCGTTCCGGAAACATCCAGCTGTCGTCCTCGTACGTAGAACCGACAAAGGACGATCTTCTCGACGGCGGCGAGTAACAGTGGTCGTCTGACACTATTTGCGTATTGTCGGTATTTCCTTGCGCGGGGCCGCCTTCGGATGAAGCCCCATTCTTCTCCGCCTTCATATCCCTGGCTCGGCTTGCACTGCGGCTCCTACTCGTCGAACCCAGAGTTTCCGACCTTCCGCTTGCTCGTGCGGCAGCTGCCAACGCTTCTGCGGCCCGCTTCTTTGGCAACGTATCTTGATAATTCGTCGGCCATTCACACTCCAGGCCCAGTCGAGTACACCCTTGGCATACCGGCTTGCCCAAGTCACAGGCCTTCTTCCGCCGACGACATGTGAAGCAGCCGATTCTGGATCTGGTAATTTTGCGTTTGGTGAGTGCCGGTGCTTCCGATAACGCTCCGGGTGTCGCTGTTTCCGTTACATCGGAAGTGTTGGAGGTGGTCTCCGCAGTAAGGGGAGTCGCTATACTTTCACTGGAAGCCGTCGACGGCTCCTCGGTGAGCAACGGCGGAGCTGTTGTCATTTTGGCGGTCTTTGGGTTACTGGCGGGAATCAGCTCCGACTGGCGGTCGCATATTCAAAGTTCGGCGTGAACGGCGACAGTGTTGGTAAACGACCAGAGTCAATAAGCCGTCGTTGAGCCTGTACACTGCATTCCCACTTCCCTCTTCACCTCGTGACCAAACCCGAACGTTGGATTTCTTCGCGAAGTCTTGTGCCTCCACTCGGCGGACTACGCGCATCGTCGCTGCGCAGATCAGATGCGATCGAGTTGTTCTGGAGCAGGTCACTCACTACCTGAGGCTGTCACTGTCAGGTCCGTGGGGACCCCCTTTCGAATGGTTTTACCAGTTGCTATATGCTAGCATCAATCTACAGCCGACAGTACACCACACAGCTCGGACGATACAATAACACCACACATCCCCAGACGGTATACTGGAAGCCCTCAACGTCGCTCGCAAGTCTCAGTCCTCATCGATACATCTTCCGCGCTGGACTCTGAAGTGGTGCCATTTGCGGGCATTCGTCCCTGACGGGTTCCGAGTCCTGCTAAATTTATTTGCTTTTGAAGTCCGGTCCAGTCGATAAGGGGAAGGGGCCCGTATCGCAAGTTCGGAGGAAACGTCAAGCACTAGGAGAACGAGCGCATTCCGTCCGCTCCGGAACAGCTCTTGCGGCTGGACGTGACAGATTCAGGAGAGATTCTAGGCGTCCAGCTCTACCTTTGTCCCTATTTGATCATCGAAAACCCCGAAAGGACCGCTTCTTTTGTGGAGGAGCGTGAAGTCAATAGGCTATGCCGATCGAGAAAGATGTCAGGCATGTTGATTCTCGGCCGAAAGTGTGAGCATCTTCAGCGAGGCTGTCAACCGCTATATATAACAAAGGGGAGGTCGGGGAGACCAGCGTTGAAAGCCGACTGAAGCCGAGACGAAAGAGCTTGGACACAACAGCGGTCTCGTCAATTACTTGTTCTGTTCATTCGGTTCATCTCCTTTACAAACGCCTCCTGTATAACTCAGCACCAGGACTTGACCGCTGCTTCCAATTCCACAAGGAAGGACAGCACAAACCCGCCATCACTGTCATCCTATTCTGCAGCAAGCCAAGAGACCGTCGACAAGGAGCGGGACGTGACAATGGACATCCCCCTTGCGCCAGACTCACTCTACTTGTAATGCGAACACCTGCAAGAGTCGGTGAGCATCGAGCGGCAGGTGAACATCTGTCCTCCGATAGGGTATAGCCTGGTATAGCCAGACGCTGAATGAGAGCGATAGTCGCACACGCTGCCACGCCCGGTCCTGACAGACGAAGGGAGACTCGGTACACAAAAAGAGCAAAAGATAACATGCCGATCCAGGATTCGAACCAGGGTATTCAGAAGACTGAACGCATCAGAATCTGATATGCTAACCACTACATCAATCAGCAGCACTATGCCTCGCCCGACGCTTTTTGTTACCAGTCACGTGGAGTAAAAGTCCCTCTTTCAACCGCCTTTGCGGCTTCACGTGGGTTGATTAGATGACCTGGTTGTCCCTTGCGATAAGAGATAGGCATGGCCATTAACACGGCTTGTCGGCCGATACGACTGGTCGACCAGGTCTCGAAAGTTGCCAGAGACTGGTATCTATCTGTCAAAGAATGCTGAGCAGCCAACCCCTTCAACCGTCCGGCGTGCGACACCTGCCACGGCGCCCGAGACGTCATCCGCATTTCTTTAATTTGGTGCGCACATGAAGCACACAATGAAAGAGGCACGTTTATGAAACACCATCGTTTCATCATTTGCATGAGGTTGATTCAACATCCACCGGCGCTAACGACGGAGCATCGTGCAACATCCTCGCACTGATTGGAGGAATCCCAGGAGTCGACATGAACGTGGGCGTCAAAGTCACAAGGAGGACGGGTATCACCGACCTCGACACACTCCCACTGCTCTTCGCAACGCTTTCCTCGACCTATAAAGGCATCTCGTTGCGCAAAGGAGAGATTTCTTGGTGCATACCACGACCAGTGGATACACCATCGAAAGGATTCTCGAGATGTCGCCCTCTCTCCTTGTCGCCACCTTGTTTCTGGCGGCTCTTGCGAAAGCGGCAACCAACCACCTCGACCAACACAACCTCGCCTACCGATCTCCGTACGCCAATCAAGACTCACTCGCCGTAGACACACATGCTATCGTCAAGCGCCATGAAGAGTCCCACGCCGTGATTCGAAAGCGACAGCTCCAACAAATCGCACCGACTGGAGAACCTGACAACTACATCACAGCAGGATTCGGACTGGGCGTCGTCGATTGGGCGGATGCGAGTTACATCTTTGGGGGGAACCTCAATTTTACTCATGCTGTCGCATCGGGTGATCCGTACGACTACAGCGTCTTGCTTTGGACTCGAGCCCTTCCTGTGGAACAAGCCGCCGTTGATGTCCCTGTTTGCGTGACGTACAACGTCTTTGATGGCCTCGAGGGCAAGGTACGTGCCTTTCCCCTCATGCAGTAGTCTTACTAACTCGCTCCGGATTACTATAGGGCAACATCGTCTCGAGCGGTTACGCATTCACCTCTTACGACGTAGACTTTACTGTCAAGGTCGAAGCGACAGGTCTAAAGGCTTCCAACTACTACTCCTATCAGTTCGCCAACTGTGCTAAACCGGATCAAAAGTCGGTCATCGGAAGGACCAAGACTGCTCCGGCAAAGCACGGAAAGAATCTGGACACTCAAAAGTTTGCGGTGTACAGGTGAGTTTGCGTGCATCCGTACATGGATCTCGGCAACGTGTTGATACTGTCCCCGGTCTAGTTGCTCCAACTGGCCGAATGGGTTCTTCAACGCCTATAGTGGTCCGGTCGACCATCAAGACGTCGATTATGTCCTTCACTTGGGCGACTACATGTACGTATTTTCCATCTTCCCACCACGATCCACGTTAATCGTGATACGGTAGCTACGAATCCGGCACCGGCGGCGCAGCCATCAACCGAACCAACTGGGATGGCAAGGAGCTCGCCTCGTTGCAGGATTACCGACTTCGATACAACCAGTACCGAACGGATGTATGTCCCTTTTTCAGTCCGCGTAATCTGCTTGGTGTTTATTCCCCCACTCTCTAGCCCGACTTGTCCGCCAGTCACGCCAATTTCCCGTGGATCAATATCTGGGACGATCACGAGACTGCCAACAATGGCACGTATTTAGCTGGATAAGATGTGCATGATCAAGTGCTCATGGTTTCCCTTCAACGACGCAGATTGGAAGAGTGGATCGCAAGACAGCAACAACTCGTATCCTGCTGGATGTTCATACGGTAAGAGGCGACACTTGCGCAACTATCCATCACAGGACTAATGTACATCAACTGCAGGCAATCAAACCGGTATCTGTTTCAGTGAACGAGCCGCTAATGCTAAGCGGGCTTATCACGAATGGATTCCGTTAGTGTTGCCTTCTCCACCTCGAACCTGCATGGAGGCGCTGATATATGTGTCGATAGCATCCGGCAAGTCAACGTGAGCGACGAACAACGAATCTGGAGAGACTTCCGGTTCGGTGATCTCGTGGATCTGGTAGCTCTCGATACTCGAAAATAGTAAGCCGAGGTTGCCTTCACGGGTCTAGTGGTGATGCCTGACATCCGATCTTTTCCGCTCTAGCGATCGTGACATTACAGACTTGACCCCTAACATCCCCAACCTCGACTACGTGGCCAATCTCGCGGTCGAGCTCAACTCGTCGCGGTCCATGACGGGACCAGTGCAGGAGAAGTGGATGCTTGAAACCGTCGATGACAGTCTCAAGCGGGGAACTACATGGAGATTGATCCTGAACCAGGTCATCTTCGGAACGTACGTTCTGTCGACTGCTCTGCTTTGATCACTACTAACATTTATCTTCCAGCATCAACCATACTTCCACAGCCACCAAGCCCAGTCCCAGCTCATTCTCTATAAACTACGACGGTATGTACCTGGCTGTGTATCCTGCTTGTCCTTACTGATCGATTTTCACGACAGCCTGGGATGGTTACCAGGCACAGAGGCAGAGGATTCTGCAACACGCTTACGACAAGGAGTGGAATAACACTTTCATCGGTGAGTCGGGTATAGTTCTCGTAAAGTCGCACGTCCTAATAATCTTCATATAGTGACCGGAGACACTCACGCCTCGTGGTTGCTCGAAAACACCCTCAACACCGTACTCGAGGGCACCAAACTCGCCAACACCACTCTAGGACCCAACCCGGATGCGGCTTACAAGCGAGGTCAACTAGTCGAGTTTGGTGGAACGGCCGTTTCCTCGAATGGCTGGGGTGCTAGTTGGCTCAACGAAAAGAACGCCACTTCCAAAGCCGCCACCGGTCTCGTCGAAAACAGTGGATCTTTGTTCTGGGCCGAGGGATTCCGTGAGTCAGTCCCTTTCGTTTTCCGAGCACTCGTTGACCACCGACGACCCGCCCAGACCGAGGTTACATGGCTGTCGAAGTGTCGTATTCGAACATTACCACCACCTTTTACGGTTTCCCTGACAACCAGATCAAGAGGACCAATAACCGAGCGACACTGGCCCGATTCACCGTCCCCGCGGGTCAGAATCAGGTTCAACGGTAAGAGCAGCTATCTTTGATCCAATTCTCCCCTGTACTGATCCGCCCTGCATCCCACAGACCGCTCAAGGTTCAAGCAGGTGCTGTCAAGCCCGGAAACTAGGTTCAGGACGTCAAATGGATTAGGAGGCGGTAAAGAAGGTTCTCTTCACGAGCATCCGAAATGATTGGGTAACAATTTAACACGATGTCAGATAGATGTTTGCTATATGGACGTCCTCATAGGATCCGATTTATAATAGAGATGATTACAGGCCGTCCGACGCAACTAGCCTGTCATGCCCATCCTGCAGCTTTCTGCATCTTCTTGTCATGTCCCCGTGCCCTCGCAGCATTCTGATGGCCGCGGCTGGACTTGTTCTGGCCTCTTCCCCTTCCCCCGCTACCACCACCCCCTCGACCGCCCCTGCCGCCGCCTCCATCCCCGCCATTGGCACCATCGCCTCGAGAGCCACCCCTCCCTCCTCCCCGCCCCCCTCTATGACGATCGGGCCCATCATCGCGAGACGTTGATGCCGGAGGGAGATCGTTATGAGCGCGCGTGTAGTCGTGTCGACCGAGGATTTGCGCTTTGCGTGGCTGCAGAGGAACGCAGATGGGATCAGGTGTCTGTCGGGAGAATCAAACCCTTGGACTTACGTTTCGGTCCATTAGCTTGGCCCAGTCCTCTATCCGCTCGTCCGTCCAGCCTGCGGCGATGCAATCGCGTCAGCAGGGTCATTAGCTTTCATGCCGGAATACGTACCCATCACTTTGCGCATCTCCGCCCGTAGCTGACTCTTTCTCGTAGCCGAATCCCTGTTAAAGACGTCTCGGCTGTGAATGTACTGCAGCTCGAGGAACGTCTCGTCCGGCGCTTCGTCTAGATTCTCGAGAATCTCGGAATCCGAGCCATCGTGCTGATTCTGTGGATTTACGTATCAGCCATGATTAGGCCCAACCTGAAGCGAGTACGTACCAGGACAACCTCTCCACCATCGCTATCCTCTGATTCCCCAGTGACACCACGCATGGCAACCCTCTCCCTCGCCGCGTCCTCTTCATCATCTCCAGACTCTTCCTCGAACGCCGCCGTTTTTGACCCCCGCAAGACCGCGCGCGATCTCGATGCTCCACCGTCTGTTGTCATACGGGCCGCTTCTGCACGAAGACGGCGTCCATTGCGCTCTTCCCGTTCCGCCCGTAGCTCCGCTTCGGCCTCCTCGACCTGCTGTTCTTGCAAACGGAGAATCTGCTCCCGCAGTTGGTCTGGGATGTTGTTGAACGTCTCTTCGAGGGTTCTGGAGCCGGAATCAGTCAGTACTGCGAACGGTAATGGACTGGAGACTTACGCTTCTTTTCGCTCATTCTCGACTTTAAGCTTTTCAAAGTTCATGGGCATATCGTTCCAGATGTTCTGCCTTTTCGGCGGAGGCGCAGGTTTTCTAGTGGTTGACGGAGCGGCTTCTTGTGACACGGAAGGCGGAGTCGGCGCATTCCCTGTCTCAGATACCGATGGCGACTCGGCATCCTCGTCTTTGAGCGCCCTTCGAAGCTTGTCAAGACGAGACGGCAAGCTATCCTCCAGCAAAGCGTTCGTCAAAGCCTCCACGCCCGGATCCGAGCCATCAGCGGAAACGGGCAGGTCGAATCGTGGATGCGAGAGAGCCGAGATGAGGAGATACGAGGGAACGTGTGGGAATATAGCCTTGATGGGAGCGATCCGGGCCTGCGACGGGAGCAAGTTATGGTTGGGTACCGATGGAAAATAAAATGGACACACCTCTTGCGCGTGACCCCTTTCTGTGGGATTCACATCGCCCATCGTCAGACTCCTCAGGATGTCCATCTCCACCTCGCCCAGAACAGGCTTCTTCTGCCCCTCATCCTTCTGACCATCACCGCTTGTTGCGTCTTCAAAGAAGAAGCGGTAGTCTTCTTCCAGCGTCGCATCTTTCAAAACCCTATGCACTCGACCGTCCTCTTGCTCCGACATGTTGACGAGTTTCCACTCGCGCTCCGTCTGTTGTAGAGTCGATAGCAACGTGTGGAGAAGGATCAGGACTGTCTGCTTCGTATGGACTTTGGCGACATCCCAAAGAGCGCTCGTTTCCTCGATTTTGGCATATGATGAGCGCAAGATCTCGAGCGCTGATCCTGTGTTCAATACCGATTCGGCCAGGACGTGATGTGCGCGAGCGAGTAGTAGGAGAGTATAGGAGACTCTCGCGAAAGGATGTTGCGACCGTCTGTCGGATTCCGCGGGACGACATGGCTGTTTTGTCGGTGGTGTGATCCGACGGTTCTCTGCCGTCAAGATACGGAATAGCGTGCTGATCGCTTCCTTATGGAACGTGGATACGAGAGTCTCGTCTCGTTTTACGGAAGCATCGATGACCTTGTGAACCGATGGAAGCGCAGTCGGATACGCCAGAATTACATCGAGGATTACCGTAAAAGGCAAATGTGTCGAAGACGCGAGGCGTTCCGCGAGTCGTAACGGAAGATAGTGATCCAATTCCAGAGGGGCGGTTCCCATGGATTCCAAGCTCTGCTTCGCCTTGAGGTTCAAAGCTATTCCCAAGCATTCTAGTACTCTCGGATCTGGTTGTGCATTGGAGTTGTGAAGGGCGGCTTGAAGGATCCTGTTGCTGCTTTTTCGGAGTCGTTCAGAGATCTCAGCAGGAGGTGTTCCGTGGGGGAGGGAGGAGGAAGCAACCATCTTGTTGGGATCGAGAAGAGGGAGATGGACGACAGTGGACAGCAGATAGTTGGGCAGATATCGCAAAGGTATCATCGAATGAAAGTCTCCTTTCCCCCGCCGATCGCAAGATCAGTATTCGTCATTCGAACCAATTCACATTAATTAGTCGCATTTCAAGTGCCATCTACTATACGATCCAACGTCGTCTAGAACACTGTCGGACTAAACAAGCTTCTATCGCACTCTGTACGGGTATATACAACCATCCCAAATCAAGCTAATCATCCATACAACCTCCCCCCACATCAGGACTCACTCCTCTCCCCCCGACCCAGCTCGACCTCCTTCAACGGCCCCGGAGCAAACGCGTTACGCTGTAAATGATCTTCCACCCACCGGAGGAGCATCATCTGCGTACGAACGTCAGCGGCCGAGGAGAGCGGAGAATCTAGGAGAGCGTACCTGTGGGACCGAGTAGAATTTCCAAGATGACCAGGGGAAAATGAGTTTCCGGAGGAGCGGGGGGTCGAGTTTCGTTGGGTCTTCCTCCCACTATCGCGCAAGGGAACGATGATCAGCCGCAGCAACATCCGAACACGAGCGGACCCACCTCTTTCCGCACGTTGACGCAATACGCGACACGGTCCGTAATGATAGCCTTGATACCCCACCTCGCACACCACACCATCTCCTCCCTCCCATTAACAGTCCACACACACACCTCCTTCCCCGCCCTCTTACAATCCTGCATGAACGCCTGTCCCTCGGCGGACATGAGCATCGGAAACGCCATACTGAACCCATCGCACGTGTTCCAGAAGAACCGACGTGCGAGCGGGAACGAGATCCCGATGTGGTAGCGGCGGCAGGTGGGGAGGTGGGTTGCTGCTGGGGCGAGGAAGAGTGGGTGCCAGAGGCCGAGGATTATCCGTGGGGTAAGGGTGGTGGTGTATGATGGGTAGGAGCTGTGGCGGGGTTAAAACGTGGTGTGGTTGTGCGTGTGAGGTACGTACGATATGACTTTTGCCATTTGTGGGAATAGCGTTTCTGGGTCGTTCTGGATCTTGCAGTCGACCTGTGCGGACGTTTGATCAGCGATGCATTGCGGACGGAACGCGAGACGTACATTGAGAATCACATGCTGGTTCTCTGGCTGTAATTGCTATCAGTACACTTGTATAAGACAAAACCGAAGGACCTCACCTCCATGATCAGCGCTATCAGCTCTTCAAAAGTCGGTATCGGCTGCACAGGCTGCTTCTTCGTCCTCACATGCCTACACTCGACCATCAGATCCGACTCGTCCTCGGTGGATGAACGACGTACTCAATGTTCCCAGACCATGCTTGTTCCTTGATTGCGCCCTTTCCGTCCGTCGTACGATCGAGCGTGGGATCGTGGAACATGAGGATCTTGCCGTCGGTGGTTGCGTGTACGTCTGCATGGCCGGATTAGCCGTGTTCGTATCAGCAGGGGGACGGACGTACCGCTTTCGATGCCTTCAGCGCCTTCAAGAATGGCTGCGCGGTAACTCGCGAGTGTGTTCTCCGGTAGATAGGCTACGTCCAACGTGAGCAGAAATGGCGGAAACGAGCCGCAAAGACGTACCAGATGCACCACGATGTCCCCAACACTGAATCCCTCCCTTCCCGGGACCACTCTCACGCGGTATCACCACTTCCCCGTCCCCCGTATCGACAACCCGCGGGGCGGCCATGAATCTTTCTGCCAATCTGTCGGTGAGCGAGTGGAAGCGTCGGCGATGGAGGCGGAGGGTTGAAGCGATGTGTGGCTGGGTGCGTGAATAGACGCGTAGGGCGGTGGGCAGGAGTAGGCGGTGAATGGTGGACGATAGGAGGCGATATGCGAATACCGTCTGAAGAACGAAATGAAGAACCGAGAACACGATGAAACGCGGAATCTCCTATCTTCAGATAAACGTGCACAGCAGCAGTCAATAATCCTGTATCGAGGCTCTAAGTGACGCATCATGGGTGGAAATACTATATCGATGATAGACAAGTGAGACAAGATCGACCAACGAGTGGCAAAAGACATTCAGCCACAACGCTCTCGGTACTTTCCATTCCAAGCGCCATCCACGAAAATGTCATCCACAGACCTCTGCCTCTCCTGTTCCTCCACCCTACGCAGCAAAGACACCCACCGCACACCCTGCTGCGCCGCTCCCATTTGCGCCGGATGTATCGCCAGAAATCCGAGGATCATAGATTGGGTGCCGTGCCTCCGATGCGGGGATGGTATGCAGGCTGTTAGTGCGCCGGCGAGGGTGAGGGATGAGGCGTTTGTTTTGGGTGATGATGATGAGGAGGAGGAAGAGGATGGGCCGCCGGGGTATGAGGAGGTTGTCGGGGGTTGGGTTGCCGGTGATACGATTACGGGAGATGGAACGGGAACGGCGGATCGAGCGGACGGCTTGGCGACACCTTTATCGGATTCTACTCCGACTCCCGAGGAAACGCTCAAGCACCACATTCAAAAAGGAGAGACCGTCCGCTCCATCTCATCTCGCTACGCAATGGATGTACGTCCATCCCCTCCCTCTGAATCCACGAAACATGCTAACGCCACTCCACAGCCATACGCACTGATCAAACTCAACGCACTACCATATACAGCCCTAACCACCCACCCTACCGTGATTCAGACCCGAAAATGGCTCCTCCTGGCCCCGTCGGGACTCCGAAGTGGCGTTCAGCAGCGTGGCCTTGGTGAGGACAGGATCAGTCACTGGGATGGCGGTATAGTGGATGACGAGCAGCGCGCAAAGGAACGACAAACAAAACGGTGAGCTTCGACCTGTCCCCGTGCTCCTATTGGCGGGAACTCACCACCACCCGCCCCCGTAGTTTCCAACTCCTCACCAAAACCCCAGACCCACTAATCGCGAAAACATACCTCGCCCTCTCCTCTTCTTCAGCAGGGGAACCGCTCTTCTCCTTCCCCACCCCGGAAGGAGACGAGGAAAAGGAAAAACCCGGGGTGCCTGTCCTGGTTTCTGGTGAGGAAGCGGCTGCTTCGCGGTATTTTGATGATGAGGAGTGGGAAGCTTCGCAGGCTGGGGCGCGGCAAGGAGAGCGGAAGTATGGAAAGTGGTTTGGTGCGGGTGGTGACAAGGGGAAGGGGAAGTGGGTTAGTCGGGCGCCTGGGAATGGAATTGGGTCTGGGTTTGCGGCAGGGGCGCAGAAGGAGGGAGGCTGGACGTAGGTGAATTGCGTAGGGAGATGGATGCGGGGGAGGTGGCGACTTGATAGAGTTCGTGGGTGACTCATGACGGTGTGGTCCAACCCATATGGACTAATCATGGAGAGTTGGAGAAGGACCTATATTTGTTTTCTGCTCGATAAGACGGGACAGGGATGCGATGCCTGTTTGCAATGGTCCCAGCTCGAAGGATACAGTGAGAGGTATCGAGAGAAAGACAAACTGGAACATCACGGAATCGCGCACTGCTTCATTTGTAGTCGGCATCCGGACCTCGGATTTGCATGAGATATTTCTGCTTGAAATCGCATCCATGTCTCGTCAGATTCCTTTAAAGGTTCTTTGGGCTCCCATCTCTACGTACGCCGATGGCTCTTGGAATACTGCTCTCTACATTATCTCATCATCCCAGTTGAGTATACTCCGTCAGCTGCACACTTTCGCCACCGCTCAGTCACGCGAGCTTATTTCCTCCCTGTCGATCGGATGACGTGTGCAAGTTGGCGGTCCAGTCAGCAGTCGAACGGTACAAGTCTTTGATGCGTGAACAAGTGGCGAGGCTGTCTGATCGTTGACTCGACATGATGATGTTAAGCCCTGCCTTCTCTCCCCTTGTGCTCACGGCCTTGCTCGTACTCGCTGCTTCGGCGTACCCGACCGACCACGACATCCCGGACCCGTTCAGCGATCCATCGAACGACGGTCCCTCTCTGTACAGCGCATGGCGTGCATCGCGTGATCAAGCATCGTCGACTTGGGTTTCGGAGGAGCAAGTGATGGTCCAGCTCGGGATGAAGCGCCGCGTCGAGGCGTTTGCGAATTGGTTGAATCCCTGGGGAGAAGGAGAGATTACCGTCTTTGTGAGGCTCCTTGCTGCTTTCATTCGCATTCGTGCTGATTCTCCTGCAGGACAATGCAACGGGAAACCTGACGATGCCACATCGCCCCGCTGCGTTTCCCGTTCATCTACCGCCGGGCGCAGGATTCCCGCTCGCTGGAACACTTGAAATGATTACCGATTTCCCGCCACCCGCAGGGTCAACCAACGCCAGTACCGACATCTACGGCTGTTCATCCGTCGTTCCTGTCCTGCTCTCCTCTGCTGGGTCGTCGGCAACGTCCTCCACGTCGAAAAACAACAGCCGCATCGCTCTGGTTGTTCGTGGGCATTGTTCATTTTCTCACAAGGTTCGAGCGGCGCAGGCGCGAGGAGCGGATGCCGTCCTTGTTGCAGATGATACAGCGAGCGAGGACGAGACAGAGGAGCAAGGACGCACGAGGTTTGGGTTATTGACGATGTACTCGCCTGGTATGTCAGTCCCTTCATACTGTGCTCGTCAGCGCTGACGCGTCGTCACAGATGATACGTCGGATATCCATATCCCCTCGTCGTTCATCTCTCGAGCATCATTTCTCGTCATTCGGGACTTGATGAGGACTGGACATTCTCGGATGAAAGTCTTGATCGAGCCTGATGACGGATACGACTGGTGAGCAGCCCCGTGCCTTGCCATCTGAACCATATTGACGAATCGATATAGGCCGCTCAGCGATCTGCTGGTATTCGTCATGCTCTTGCCAAGTGTGATCACGATCATCACGATCCTACTCAACAAGTACCGTTCACACAGGCAAGTTTCACGCTCGGACCCCTACTTATTCCCGCTCATCCTTCTTCATCCTTCCTTCGTCGCAGACAACGTCAACGGGATCGCGCTCCCAGAGAGACTGTGCTCTCCCTTCCCGAAGCCATCTGGATTCCTGAACAGTGGGAGAAAGAGGACGATTCCCCACGCGGAGAGCCGAGAGAGCCAGGTCAACTAGAGACAGATCCTTCCTCACAACCACATGCCACCAGTTCCGCCATCCCCTCGTCTGATCCAGAGAGCACCATCACCGCTGACACCCAACGCAACTCCAGCCCGTCTCTGCAGCAGACATCAAAACCAAAGCCAAAACCCCTCCAACGTCGGAAATACTACTCAAAGGACGAATGCTCAATCTGCCTTGCTAGCTTTGAACGTGGTGATGTGATTCGGATCCTTCCCTGCGGTCATCTGTTTCACAAGACCGAAGTAGATGATTGGCTCGTCAAGTGGAAGAAGGTGGTGAGTACGCCAGCTAATGAGTTTGGGTGATGTCGCTGATGATACGTCTGCTGTCGGCTGTAGTGTCCCGTCTGCAGAATGTACGTACTGCTCCACCTCTACACCTCCAGACGCTTATATATCACATCTTGCATATCCAGGGACATCACCGCAGCACCTACGACGGATCGCCTCTCTCACCCCGCAGAGACGTTGACGACTCCGCTCGTTGCGCCCGACGCGATCACTCGCGATTCTTCCCAGGGTACGAGCGATACGCCAGTTCCGGGAGGCCTCTGGGCATGGGGAAGACGCTTATTTGGACGTCGAGGGAGGGATACGAGCGAGGAGGAGCGTGGGGAGGAGACCCCTTTATTAGGTTGATGGATAGGCCTTTTATGCTAGGTTGCATTGCTAGGCATCTTGCGGTACTCTGCGCCGTCTAGCGATAGTTCGATAGACTCACTCACGGACTGATCATCGGGGTTTGTCGCACATTCAATCCGCTGCACTCGGAATCAATTCAGTTGTATTAGGTTGTATCAGGTTGTATAAGGCCTACACAGGTCATGACACCCCATTCATCTTCAGCTCATCTACAAACGCCTGCCAGGGTAAACTCGAGCGTGATGACAGCGCCAGAATAATTGCGTTGTGCTCGGGGTTGAAAGACTTCCGGAATGATATCCAGGTAGCCCCTCAGAATTTTGCCTCGCGGAAACAGTTACCTCCTTTGAATCGAGTCATTCATCATTGTATGTATCGTATAAAATCACAAAACCAGCCAACGGCGATCCGTTGCCCTTGAACCATTTCCTTGCGCATCGTATTGTGCGACTAGTGAGCTGTCAGGAAAGCGGGATGATCAGCAGATGTGGGGCGACCTCAGCGGAAAGAGACGAACCTTCGGGAGTCTTGGCGATGTATTCGATAGCTGATGGGCGTGAAGAACCGTTTGTAGATTAGCATGCTGTTCACTGGAATTTCACTTTCCACACGATCTCTGCTATGGCGCAGCTCCTCGCACTCCGCTTCCCATCGATTCTTCCATCCCTGCGCCACATTCCCGGTTCCATTCCCGGTTCCGCACATCGGCTTTCCCAAGCCTTTCGCAACGCACACCATCCAAACGCCACCACAACATCCGTACGCACCTTGTTCAACACTCGTAATGTTATCAGCCTCCTGATCCGGGATCTCGATGGCGAACTCCTCCTCAATGGCCATGACGACTTCGACGGCGTCGAGGCTGTCCAGACCGAGGTCCTGGGTGAATTTGGCTGAAGGGGTGAGCTGTTATGAAGGGGAACGATGTGAGCAAGGGGCGATTGGAGTGGATAATCATAAGAGATTCGATGACAAGGTGGAAACGGCATCGTCAACGGCATCGTCGCTTCCACAGTCCTTGAGTTCCAGAAGGTACGAGAGCTTCTGCTGACAGGCTCGTCCTATTCCACGAGTGGAACTCCTCCAAGCTACCACTGTGCGTTGCATTTCCTCCTCATTCTCTATGTCGGCTGCCGTTGCGTCCGCCGATCTGTGCCACGAACGCTGTTGGATTTCATAGAACAGCACCCATGACCTCTAACCTGAGTCCACCGCTCTTCGATTCTCCCTCAGCTGCTTCACGAGTAATTATCTCCCTCTCCGCCCCGCCCCATGAAAAGCCACCCTGGAAAGGCCACCAAATCCTCTCCACCCATCGTCGATCGATCGCCGCATCCCTTGCAACTCACCTTTCCACCATCAACCTTTTCGAACCCCTTCAATACCTCCATGACCCTCGAAGTGATCTGCTCCTTGTCCAAACCAGCGCTAGCAGCGTACCACCGTTGACCAGCGACGGCCATGACGGGTGTCTGTCTCTGCACGAACATGGTGGTCGGTCGAGCGCTGACGGCGGCGGTGGATCGAGCGACGGCTCGGAATGCGGGGACGGCTGATCGGAACATGGTGATGGATTGATGGGAGGCAAGGTATGCGTACGGGAGGAGAGTATCATCGCTGTAGAGCGTCAATCTGACATGAAGTCATCTCATCCGATCCGCGTTCGTCACCAATCCGCCTCGCCGGTTTCGAGATGCGCTTCTATCCGATTCCCACGATGGCGGGCGCGCGCTTTCCTAATTTCCCCTCGATCGGAGTTGAGACACGGTTGATGATGTGAAGAGTCTAGTAGTGAACACGAACAAGGCAGTCAGAGTTCTTGCTACCTTATCCCAGGACTGCAGCACCAAGCAAAAGATGAAGCACGGAATCAAGCTACGGAAATTGGGACGAACGTCCTCCCACCGATCTGCACTGTTACGGTACGTCCATCTCCCGAGCCGTACATCTGGCATACCTACAGCTTCTCTTCTCTATTACAGAAATCTAGTAGCAGCGCTATTACACCATGAACAGATCCAGACTACATTGCCAAAAGCCAAAGAGGCGGCGCGAGTGGCAGAAAAGGTGGGTGCCGAGGATAATCAGGAATCAGAATGGATGGGACCGATTGTCAACGAGATTCGGGAAGGTGTCGAGTTGCTTGTCGGATTTGTGAGGGGGTACCAGCTGGATGGTACAGGAAGGACAACGTGAACGACGAAACAGGAGGCGGTGTTGGGTCCGGAAGCCGAGACCTGAGGTTCTTCATCGTGACGTACTCTCGTCGGCGCGACAGAACGAACGGGCAATGTTCTGAACGAGAGTACCGTCTTCAGGGACGACTGCAGTCTCCTCGTCCATCAGCTGATACCCTCTTTCTGCCTTTGTCCAGATGATAACGTTGGGGAAAAAGGGCACAGAAATGGCAAAGCGCTCAGCACAAGCTATGTTGATGGTATGTCCGTTCCCCCCTCCGCTCGCAACTCTACTGACCCGCATACGCAGCCCGCACACCACTACGGCGTCTCCGCCACTCCTCTTCCCCAAATCCCAATCTCACCGACCAGCTCGACGGAAACGAGCCTTTTACCAAAACTATTCACGACCCTTGCGCAGCGGTACGCTTCTCGTTCAGGCGGTTACACCCGGATCACGAAATACGGTACTCGTCCGGGAGATAACGCGCCCAACTGTCTGTTGAGCCTTGTCGACGGGGAGCGGGACGTGAAATCCGAGATGGCGGCGCGGAGTGTCGGGCGGGAGGTGGTGGAGAGGGTTGTTGGGAGTGGGAAGGGGAGGGAAGGGGTGACTGTTGCGGTGGAGCAGTGGGTGAAGGAGCTTGTGCAGGGCAAAAGGGGGAAAGACGCGCAAGGGTTGTTGAATGAGAAGACGAGGGTGAATGTTGCAAAGGTTTTGGCGTTCAAGTCGGCGCAGGAGGTAGACGCGTTTGTGCAGACGGCGACGCAGTATGCGGTGAGTTGCTTTTCCGAGGGCAGCAAGTTTGTGCTCAAGTCTTCCGTATTTAGTACGAAATCTGGGCTCTTCCGATTGCGGCAAAGAACCAGCGTACAGCACTGGAACAAACCGTGAAATTCAGGAACCGAGGTCCACCGTACGTTCTCGTTTTCCTTTACGTCCCTATTGATCAGCTTACCGTATGTCTGGCACCTCTATCAGATCCAGCGTGAACGCAACAAAACCGACAAATCTACCGCGAGCAGGAACAAGAGCACCAGGATCGAGCGTCGCAGGGACAGGGTTGGGACTTGCTCGGGGGTTGCTAGGGAGACAGCCAGTGTTGGTTGGGGAGACCGTCGTTGTATAGGTCATTGATCGCGTATGACATGTATCTCAGGTATTAGAGGCGGGCACATGGTTGTCGGAGGTTTCTGCTAATTGAGCGAGCCGTGCAGGTAGCGACGCCAAAACCTTTCCGGGAACTGCTCTGCGTTGGCTGGATCTAGAATGCTGGAGCCGCGAGAGAAGTAACAAGTGAACGAGAAGGGATCTGAACATCCTGAACATCTAACATCTGCTCTCCCAATGACGACAGCTGGTTAGAGGCTTGTTTTAGAAAAACCGACGCTCCGATCGGCATAGAGCGACGTGTTTCAGCGGGAGATCCTTTGGCCCTTGGATTCGCTCCTTCCTCCCAGGGGATTGTGAGAACGACCGTCGTTCGTTCATATAGCAAACCCCTCGCAGTCATCCGATCAGCACGCTCCGAAGCACTCTCCCATTCAACTCAACGTGCAACATGGAGGATGCTGAAGAACAAATCTCAATGATTTCGGTGGCTTCGGTTCTGCCTGCACCGGTAAGTTCTGTGCACGGCAGCCCACGGTCGTTGTCTGACACTGTCTCCGATGTATAGGACACCATGACCAGTATGATTCTCCCCTCTTTTTCCAGAGCGTCAAATTGACCTTTCTTGCTCGTGTTAGAGATTGTCAAGAGGATCAGGGTTATGACCTACAAGCTGCTTCCTGTGGAAGGTATGCCCGACCACCTTCATCCCATCGACGCTCTACCCTTGCCCTTCCTCGCTGACCACTCCTCACGCACGCACAGTCGACCCCGAGGACCTAACTGCTCCCACATCATCCATCATTACCCCCGACGTGATCAAATCCTATGCGAATTGCGGCGGTGATTTCGGGGAAGCCATTCCGTTTTGCTTGCTTCGAGCGAAAGCGACCTTTTTGCGGGATGCTAATAGGAACCGTGAGTGATCGAGGTATCCGACGGGAAGAGAGGCTAACATTCGAGTTGGGGTGTAGCTGCTGATTATGATGAGAACCTCTGTCGATGTGAGTCGCATTGCAGTAACCGTGATGCGTATGCCAACCCTTCGCCGGTACGGAACAGCGATCGCATGTGAAACCCTAGCTCGTAGGATCGTTCACAGCATCCATGTCGACCGATTAGAAAGCGTCATGAGTGCACGATACAGATATCGTGAAGAAGACGGCGACATCTCGTCCCCCGTATCCGCGTGAGCCCTATCTCTGCCCTCCTCCTTTCCCGCTCACAGCTCCTCCGTAGACTCGAGACGGCAGTGGACCAAGACGCCACGATCTTCCTCTCCTCTTCCGAGGCTCAACACGTGATCAACAGTCTCTGGCGAGGCGAATGGATCCAGGATTATCATGATAATGATCAGGTCGAATATGTGCCCTACAACAAGCAGAACAGCAAGAGTTTCTGGGACCATTTGAACCCGCATCGGTTGGCGGTGCCGAGGTACCAGAATGTGCGTGCAAGGTAGCCTTTCTTGTGCAAAGGCAGATCGACTGATCGCTCTCGTTTCCTTGGGTAGATGTTCTCGATCGTCGTCTGGTGTTTCTTCCTCTTCATCTACTCGCAAGCGGTGCAGACCCCGCTGGAGAACCAGCCAGCTCAACGACTCGATTGGCTCGAAGTCGTGCTTTATATCTTGGCTTCCAGTTTCTTTGTCGATGGTATGTGGCGTTCTTTCGACGCGGTTCTCGATTAGGGAATAACATGGTTCTGTGTGCGTTTTCGATGACTAGGTCTGAACCGAGTACGTGATTCTCGTCTTTGGTCGTCGTGGCAAAGCTTAATATGGATTGGGGGGGATGACAGAGCTGGAAAGCATTGAAATTGAGCACGAAACCGCTCGCTGCTTTCAACTTCTGGACTTTTGGTAAACATCTCCTACTCGCCGTCATCTCGGCAAGATCCGGGACGGTAACACGCTAACCAATCGCCTTCTCCTATCCCACCCGCACCTGCCCCTTGTAGTAAACTTCACCATCCACAGTCTGCTGCTCACCGCGCTGGGTTTCAGGATCGCCAGTCTGTACATGAAGGACGACAAATACGCAGATGACCTCCATCTCAAGAGTTATCAGATCTTGAGTACCGTTGCGCCGTTGATCTGGATGAGTGCGCGGATTTCATTTCTTGAAAGCAGGATGTGTAGTTGATGTACCTTGTCTTGCAGAATTGATTACGGTCTTTGATGGTACGTTGGCTCGATCCGGGCTGAATATCGGTCATTTTTTTACGTGTAGAGGGGATCGATAGGCTTCAAGATCATTGGAGTTATGCAGATTGTCGTGTTCAGGTACGTCGTCAGCGCTGCTTCTAGTGTCGTCAAACGCCACTGACAGTCGTGTCGCTCTGTAGAATGCTGTAAGATTCTGACATGACCAAAGTCCCTCTTTGATTAACTGACGCATCACCGGGCACCTTCAGCCGAGATTCCGCCATCTTCTTCATCTTGTAAGCGCAACTCATCAGCTTTCGCGTGACAACCCAGTAACCGTCTTCTTTCCTACAGGTTGGCTATCATGGGCGCCGGTTTCGCTCAGGCGCTGTTTGCCTTGGACGCCGCTGATGGCTCGTCCGATGCTGCGTCGTTGGTATGGAATGGGCTGTTGCAGGCGCTCTTGGGGTAAGCTTCGATACCGCTTTTCGCGTCGGTGTTCTTATACCAAGACCTGTTTGATAGCTCGCCCGACTTCGACACACCACGCGAGCGATTTGGTTACCGTACGTAGAACGCTTAATTGAACGATTCTTGACTCTCAGTACCTTATTCCAATAGCCTTCGGACTTATTATCTACTAGTAAGCATGATTCAGAAAGTTCAAGTCGGCACAAACTGAGCGAGAGCTCTTCCTTTATGTAGCGGATGGAGCATTCTCACAATCATTATCTTGCTCAACGTCTTGATCGCCTTGTTTGGTTCCTCGTACTCAAATGTGCGCCCAACCGTCGCGACGTCGCTAGTCTCCTGGCTTATTACTGCGCTGATCTACAGGTTGAGGAGAACGCCACTGACCAGTACATGGCCTACTATGCGTTCAAGACCGTAAGTATAACGTATCTCGAGCCGGATTACATACTGATTGTGATGCTGCGTCTTCCACCCTTGCAGATCAGTATGAGTAAGACGATGCCTCCCCATCGACGCGCGAGACAAATTTACTGATACAGGCCCGTGTAGTCCGTGGTCCGGACACCTATGTGTATCCTGCACCGCTCAATCTCGTCGAGATCGTGATTGCCCCATTAGAGTGGGTGATTTAACACCCCGAAAGCGCGGATCCTGATGGCTTGCGTTCTGTTATAGATACGTGCTCCCGCATCAGTCTTGGGACCTCCTCAATCGATATCTCATGGGCACCCTTCTTTTCATTCCCCTCACCCTCATTGCCTTTTTCGAGTCAACACTGAACGCTACCGCTCATCAAAGGCTCAAGGCATACTTTTCGGACGACGTGCTCGAGGATGAAGACGATCCCGAGTTGCAAGATCCCGAAGCCGAGTCCGGCGACGGAGAGATCTCAAAGGAAAAGTTCGCGGATCTGATCAAGGTGTTCCCAAAGTACGTCTCCATTACCGGAATCCAGCCACTGTCGCTGATCATCCTCTCCATCCCGAATCAGCACCGGCTTGTCGGCCTCCGCGGCCCTGACCCAAGAGATCTCCAAGCTACAAGAGCAAGTAGCCGAGTTGCAGGAAATGATGAAGAACCAGAACGGGAAAGCGTCATAAATTCGGAACAACGCAACGTTAGGTCTCGGTCTGGGAAGGATGCATGACAGTTGGCGATATCCACACCTGATGGAAGACCCTGCAGCAGCTTTGTACCAGCCACGGTATACACGCGTGATGATTATCTTGTTCACCATACTTGATTGTCAGTGCTATGCTATTACAAGTGCCGCCAGTGATGGTCTCCGAATATAGGGACGTGGCGTACATCGTGCTGGATCTTCCTGACGTTCGACATCCATCCTACAAATGCGCACACAAACTCCGCCCAACCCGCCTATCTCCGTGCGAAAGGAATCCTGAAACCGCTCAACAATGCCCTCGCCTGATCCTGCGCTCCCTTTCCTTTACAGTTGGTCAAGAATTGAATGTGGAACCCGTGTAGTCGCGGATAGGCATCCAGGTTGACTTCGATTTGCGGGAACAGTGCCATATCGGACGGTTGAAGACCGAATGCAATGACGCCGCCGGTTGCGGATGGCGAGATTGACGATGCCGATGCTGGAGGCAGGATGATACCTGGGAATTCTCGGATTCGGGGAAAGACAAAGTCGACGAGAGACTGGATGAAATCGTACATGGCCTGTCCCTTGAGTTCGACCTTGACGGCGACAGGCATCCCGGCACGAAGCTTGAACGCCGCTGCACCCTTTCGAGAAGCGAGAACCTGGACACCTGTGGATCCCTTGCGACCTCCGCCAGCGTTTGTCTCTCCGGATATCTGTCGGAGCGCCATGACGGCGGATAGCAGTGCGGGTTTGTTGCCGATTGATTCCTTGACCATTGTATGCAGGATGATGGATTCGAGTTTAGGGATGGTGTATGGTCCTACCGGACGAGCGGTCGGTCGAACGGGACGGTTCCCTCGAGGAGCTGGTGCAGGCCTGTTGGCCTCGTACGGCGTGGGTATGTGTGTTGCGTCAGCAGAGGCTGATGGGGTTTTGGGTGCTGTAGCGAGCTTGTGGTCATAGGTCATGTACAGCAGATCCTCTGCCAGCGTGTTGTGGTAATGATCTTGGTACCGTGACGGATGAGTTGGCCCTAGTTCGATGTGCGGGAGAGCGAAGGTTTCCTGAGCAGTAGACGGCTCTTCAGTTTTTGTAGCTTTCGCGGACTTGAGTCGACATGCTGATAGAGTGGAGACGGCTGCTGGGCGTCGAGAGCCTGCCGTGAGTTGTCGAGCAAGGTTTTTGGTCACGGTCGCCGGAAAGATGCTCATCTTGCGAACGTTTGTATGGGGGTTAGGGGTTGTGGGGCCTGGCTTCCCTTGCAACTGGAACATAGGATGGACCTTCTTCATGAAAACGACACCTCGCAGGAAGACGCAGCGATCGACGAAATCTCGAAGGTGAAACACGGACAAGAATCGATGATGTCCGTTCAACGCGAAAGGAGACATCATGATCATGGTATCCTCAGCTGTATCGTCTTCTCGTTCTTGCCAGAAGTTCCTCCAGGAGCCTCATTGGAAATGTACGAAGGCGCCAACGCCCTACAAGTCAGCTCCACCTCAAGAGCACTCGACACCGACAACGGCTGATTTGCTCAGAGGCCACTTTGCTATGCCAGATTTCACGATCATTCGATAAAATATACAACCTCGTTCGCAAACCTTGCATTTCGCCATAAACGTCCCATCCACCCATCAGCTGTACAGTCGGACGAGACACTTGTGCCCTTTGGGAGTGATCAAGAAATAGTTTTCAAACTCCATGTCGGTTTCAGTCATTTGCGGTGAAACTTGGGCGTTTGGATATGCTTTGAAGAATGTGATCACACCGAGGAGGATCTCAAACTTGGCGAGGTGTACACCAAGGCAGACTGTAGAGAGTAGCAGGAGGTGAGTACCGCGTTATACCACGAAAGGCTGTGGACCTACTTCGAGTGCCGCCTCCGAATGGCATGAACGCGTCCTTCATCGATTGCGTCGGAGAGAACCATCGCTCAGGCTTGAAGCTGATGAACAAACATTAGCGTTTGATGACGGAGATGATCACAACGCAGGCTTACCTGTGGGGATCCGCAAAGATGTTGGCATCCCGGTGTAGCGAGTATGCTTGAGTCGCGACAACGGTGCCTTCCGGAACGAAGCTGTCACTCAACATGCGTCCACCCGCTGGTACGACTCGAGGTAGCGCGCCAGGGGCCGCACCGTACAGTCTCAATGTCTCCATGATGACAGCTTGCAGATACGGCAGTTCCTCGGCATCTGCGGTACCAAAGGTATCGCCATGAATGTTGTCCTCAATCTCCTTCAAAAGTCGCTCCTTTACCGACAGATGGCGCAACACTGCCCAGACGAGGTATGTTAGCGTGACCGAGGTGGTGTCGGTACCGGCTACTATCAAATTTCGGGCTTCCATAGCGATGGTTTGGTCGTCAATCGCATGTTCGGCCATGTTGGTGAACAGCGTCTTCCTGCATCCTCCAGACTTTTCCATGTGGCGGTACTTGGCGATTGCTTGTTCGCCGTATACTTCCAGTCTGTGGAATGCACCTACAAAGTGTCGAAGAGGTGGGATCGGCATGCGCTTTGCGAGATTGAAGAGGAAGGGAAAGTCGGCTCGGATGCCTGACAGGATGAACGTTTTCAAGAGGTCTTTGGTGTACTGGGAGGGCTGAGTAGAAATCGAGTTGTGGTTAGACACAATCACAATCCATCCACCGAGGTGCTCACTTGACCTGTCTCCAGTGCGTGAAAGCTTTCCCCAAAGCCCAACTCGGCAATAACGTCCGTCGTCATAAACGTCCACCACTCCAGCACATCCGCCACCCCAGCATCCCGAGCCGCCGCCTTTCCCATTCCAGCGACCGCCATGGAAGCTTTGTCCTTCAACATCTCCTCCCACTCCAGGATACCCCCTTTCGAGAAGGGCTGCGAAAACAATTTTCGTCGGATGGCATGCTTCTTTGGGTCTCGTTGGGAGAAGAGACCGGCCGTTGAAGGTTCTTCGCCAGAGATGATGGGGTACCATTCCGACTTTATGAATCCCGAGCCGATCCTGTGTACTTCTTTGACGGAGGCGGGGTCGTTGACGGCGATCTCGTTCGGAGCAATGCGCACGAGAGGGCCTGCGGAGGTTGGGTGAGCGGGGCACAAGACAGATATTGGGGTGATGCTTACCATAACGCTTATGCAGGGCGTCAACATAGAGCAACCTTTGACCTTTTAGTGTTTGGATCTTTAGCGGCCATTCGGTAACACGATTGAGGAGGGGCCCGGGGACTCTTGACAGAGGGGAGAAGAAGGCGGTGGAGAGGATCTGAAGACGGGAGTTGGGATCAGTCTCATATAGAACATGAGCGATGAACGGTGTTCGAACATACCTGCGCTAGTCGTAGTGTAACATAGCTGAACAGAAGGACGGCAAGCAGCCAGTATGTCGAGGCTGACCCTGCGAGGTGCGGCCAAGCGATGTTGGTAGACTGGAGAACAGGCATGATGTTGTACGGTGTACGAGTGGTTTGTGTTGTCGAAAGGGTGCGACCGGCAGATCCAGGTCGACCAGTGACATGCGTCGAGTTATATCGTCGCAGTTGTCATGTAAGGGATACAGCCGTGTGACGACTCTTCGTAAGTCTTCCGACAAGTCTTTCTTCTGCTTCATGGGCCTACAAAACTCGTGTGTGCGGTGCCCATCGCCCCTTTTTGCGGGGTGGTCACGGGGCTCAGTGTGGAATGATAGGTTCCGCTGTCGGTCATTGAGCATCTCGATATCAAGACCGAAAGTATGAGTCAAGAATAGTGAGGAGGTCGCAGGGGAGTACAATACTAGACTAATACCAGTATGGTACTCATCCACCTCACCCTTCCGCTGGGCCATCCACGGCCGATAGGAGTTATCTCCTGGAACTCCGCGCTCGTGCACTTTCCATCGAGTTGCGCTGCCGAGATCTGAGACACTTGGCGCACGGGATGTCGAGCTTGAATAGAGCACTCAATGTTTCGTTGTAGTCGGGACGGGGTTTCTGGACTACCCCTTGTCCACGGTGGAAAGCTCTCGGAATCACTATCATTCATAAGCTGGGAAGTGTCCGCGAGTTCGCACATCAGATCATCGAGGGAGCTGGGGATGTGGCTGGTGCCCGGAGGATTTGATCACGGTGGAGCGATGTAGTAACCGTGTAGCCCTGGGCGATAAATGATGTTTTACGGAAAAGGCGATGCTATGCAGTCGGTATTCGCATCTGCAGCGATGGTGACTTGTTCAGACCCCTTTCAGCTCCGGTACCATGTGCTTGACTCTCGCTGCAGACAGTGGTACACGAGACAAATGGGCCGGGAGAGAATGATCATACACCTTCCTCCGGCATATTACAACAACGACCATGCAGCGGCGGAACCTTGACGTGCCACTCATTACATGTTGCCTTCGAGCGTTTGCACGTCAACTTTGACGGGCTCCGCAGCGATCAAGATGAACATCATTCGGGCCCATTTGTCTGACTTGTTCCACCACTTGTGAATGCTGTGTTGCGGAAGGTTAGTCATTGTACGGTGTTGGCTAGACAGCACTCACGTTCCCCGCTGGACAACCACGTCAGACTGTGTCATTTGCCTGATCTCTCCGTTGTCCAGCTCCATCTCGAGGTCTCCGAAAATCACCACGCCGTAATCGAGAGATACGGTTCGGTGCATGGGCGAATACGTCTGTGGCGGGAAATCGACGAAGCGACAAACGATTCCGTCTTTGGTGGCCAACGTTGACGAGTTCTTGGTGTACGCCTTGTCTTCAGTATCTTGGATGGGTACAGGGAAGCCTTGAGTAGTCCATGGAACCTAAAGTGACGGTTGAGAACGAGTCCTTGCGAATCGGCTGGTGAACTCACGTGAAAGACGGCGCATTCTTCCTCGCTCTTGTAGAATGAAGTGTTCGGAATATCGCCTTCCAGCCAGAACGTAGCATCGCCCTTGTCACTATGCGAGGTGACGAACCGCCGAGGATGGGCAGGCGCGCTGTGCATCTTGCTGTCCTGCGGTATTTCGGCTGCGGCGGGAGGAGACATCGAGGTGAGGTGTTACGGAAATCCGGCTTGTCGGCTTGAAAGTCGATGGGCGGGTGGAGATCAGGGTCGTCGCGCTCGCAACCTGCACAACCACTCTTATATGTTTCCAGCTGTTGCAGTCCATGGTTGAGGTGGAAGATGCCGGTCGGATGCCAAAAAGACTCCTGCGCAGCTCCGAGCACCTCGGCAAGCAGACCGAGATCCCATGTACAAGCTGCAGCTAGAGAGCCATCATGATGCGCAGAAGTTCAAGGGTCCGACAACTCCTAATGCCATGACCCCGTGCTGGCCTCTGGGCGACGGGCGCAGAAGGCTTAGGCCGGCCGGCAGTTTCGGGACGGAAGCACCCCGGAATGCCAGAAGTGGCTGAAACGACTGGAGTTGACGTTCGGGTATGCGTTTACTGTTTGACACCGCTCACAACAAGCCTGATTAGCACAGTGGTAGTGCGTGTCTTTCCTATTGCGGGTGTCCAACCCAGAAGGCGAAAGGACAAGGTCGCGAGTTCGATCCTCGTATCGGGTTTTTTTTTGCACCCTGGTCGCGGGACGGGCATGTCAAATGCACAGAGATTGGGTATAGAGATTCCCTAAGGTCGGGGTCCATCTTCCCACATCGGGTTATCTTTTGCTGTGCTTCAATTCTGGGCGTTCTCCGATGCGTTTTGAGCAAGTTGCGGACGTTTAAAGTGTTTTTGCGGCTTTCGCGAGTCCACGCGATCCGGAGGAAATTTCCTGGGTCGATGTGGGCCGGATCACCTAGCGAGTGGTATCAACGGATACCGCTGCGTGTTGGCTTCCCAGGGATACCCTTTTTGTGACGGTAGCCTATCCCGCCGAGCCAGAATCGCAACTCCGCTGCGGCGCGTCAATTCAACGCGACCGAGTTCCGGTCAGAGAATCGGCCTCCTTCGGTCGATCCGGAGGTGGTCGGAGCAGGAGCGGAATTGGTCAACGTGCACCGAGGAGTGTATCTAGCACCCCTGACCAGTTTCCCGGCCACCGAAAACAGAGAGCAAACGGTTTTGTGCTCCGGATGTCCTACCCTACCGCCTATAGTGCAACCCAAAATTCTACAAGAACCAACCCGTCATTCGGTTCGACCGTACAAAGGAATCAACCTTGCTCTTTTTGAGACTTCTCCTATCGCACATCCCACTTTGTTTCCCTTTCAGGAGTCTTTCATGTCGCCTATCCTACTTTGGTTCTCTTACAGAAGTCGATCCGATAAGGACTACTGTGCAGATGCAAGCAGACAAGATATTAAAAGGAAGCGGTTTCGTGGGGTTGGACCTCTCTGACCTGCCCACCGAATACCCTTCTGCAGCTCCCTGACACCTCATATTCGTCTGGGCCTATCGTAACGCCCAGCCAACTTGCCGCCATTAACCGACGAGGAATCGACGACAGCGAGCAAATTTCAGGCATGGAAGACCATTACTCATGGGCGATGGGATACCCTCCGTCTGACGTAGACGCGCCTTTCGGCATCAGTGACGCCATCTTCATACGCGAGAAATTATTCAATCCCGACTCTGAAACTCGAGAACGGTCGCTGCACGCCGAGTCGGCTGGGAGTTCCCGTGAAGACGGTCCACCTGCAACAAGGCTGACCGGTGATTTCCATCGTATGTATCGTTACCGGTTCTCAAGATCGCATTGTGCTGACACGATGATGACACGCTTCATCCGTCGATGCTCGACATCTAGCGTTTCCCTCAATCTTTTCAGTCGATGTTCTCACGGTGAACCCTCAAGACACTGTGCTGTACACCGATTCCGTTTCAGCTTACCGTGAAGGCGCTACCTTGGGGACAGGGCAGACCGCCGGCGATCTTCACGGTGTGTCTTGACTTTATGATGATGACGGAGAAAGTATGCTAATCCGATGGTAATGACGCTCGACCCCGTCGGGGTACCTGGTAGTCACAACGCGATCGACGTCCTCAACGGGAGGGCCAACAGGCGACTGTAAGGGGTCGCCTCCTCACCAGATCTTGCTACAAACAGCTGTGACCCCTCGAGGGATGAACGCTCCAAACGAAGCGGACGACGATTCTTTGTACTCTCATTGGCTGTCATTTCCCGTTGAGGTCAGCCAGCAGGATGTTGAAGTCGACTCTTCTCGTCCGACGTTGAGCGCGTACAATCCGTCCTTTCCGATGTCTGCTGAGAGTGCCTTGGCGGAGGAAACAAACGCGACAAGTCGACTATCATTCGGACCTCTCAATGACAAGTACCGATCAACGGAACACCAAGACCCGGACAACCAATCGATGGTCTTTGACACAACGGCATGCCGGGAAACGGACTACCCTGCATCGGAGATGACACAGCCTCCGCAGGCGCCACCTTCCGCAGTTACAGAGCCACGCTGGGTGAAACTAGACGGGACTTCTGCATGTGACCGCTGCAGGCTCTCTAAAGACGATTGCAATGTAGACGCGAATCAAAAGAGGCGGAAGGCCTGTGACAGTTGCCGGCGCGGTAATCGAAAGTGCTCGTTGGCCAAGGGAAGAAGACGACTGGGGAAGCCGAGCAGGCAGATGACAGGGGTTGCGTAGCAGCGGCGTGAGATGTTACACTCGTCCCACGCAATCCTTTCGACGTAGTCTGCCGTTTCTGGCTCGGTACCGGGGCCATTGGATCATATTATATAGCCAATTTTGCAATTGCGCATGTAAGCCATTAGAGTGTTTCTTGACACAGTCGCATGGTCCCAACTCGACCCTACCCATCACATTCCCATCACATTCCCATCCCATCATCATGTTGTGGGCTCCAGATGCAAGGCTCCGATGTTCACATACAGCATGGTATCTGTCCGCCTCCGCGCTGGAGCTGCGCAGTCAGACAGCGACACACCCCTCACGTCCGATTCTGACAGAGTGGGTTCGACCACGACCATCGCCCAGCCAAATGAACGGACAAAGAACCGTAGTCGGATGTAAAATACCCCGGCCGCGATACCTCCGTCCAAGCTCACTGATTGTAATATCTCCTATGATCCTATAATCGTACAACATCCGCACCTCACTGCATGACCCGCGAGCACTAATTCTCCGCCTCCTCGCCCTTCTGATCCTTTGGCTTGCCCTTGCCTCTCCGCGCCGGTGATATCCTCCATTTGTGGTCTCCGGTGAGTACATCGGCCTGTCGATCGGTCGTGATGATGTTGCATAAATCGAATCGAAGCGAGAGGAGAGGATGTTGCGTCAGTCGGGAATTCCGTTGCCAGAGTCTATTTTTTGAGGGACGTCATCGGCCTCGTCGTCGTCGCCGTCACTTCAGGCGAGCAGCTAACCGCTCGAGCGGTCGAGAACGACCCTTCTGGAATCGCCGGTGCTCGACGGATCGCTGGCAGGGGTTTGTGCCCGAGATGAAGACTGCGTTTCCAGCTCCGTAATCGTCCTCTTCCTCAACGTCGTCCGCAACGGGAACCGACCTTCCCAAAACACCACCCATCTACAGTTCGTGAGGCCGGCGATGGAGTCTGACGACTCGCACTCAAATTTCTTCCAGGTCGCACTGCCGATAGCAGCGACATCCTCCTGAAGGCCTCATCCCATTACCTGATACGCAGGTCTCCTACGCTGAACGGCATCCCGTAATTCTGCACGAAGCTCGAGGACGCCGGTATTGCCGACTTTCGCGTCCCATTCTCGTTGCGTCGGTACCGCCGAGTATCGCTCCGTTGCCCATCTCCCGATGGATTGTCCTCCTCGCACGCGACCTCGACGTCGGCCATCCCGCTCATCGTCACTTGTTCCGAACCGTTCTTCCCCGCTCCCCTCGCAGACCCCCATGCTCAACGCGATGAGACAATGCACTCACCCTCTCTAACAGCTTCACCACAGACTCTGTCGGCTGCGCTCCTACGCCCAACCAATACCTCACTCTCTCCACATCCCACACAATCCGCTTCTCTCTACGTTCCCTCAACAGCAGTTCCTCCGTCGTCGGCGCTCTCGAGGCGAGATGGAAAGATTGAGCGATTGCGCTGGTTAGTGATGTGCTTGGTGGTGGCGGTCGAGGGATGGGGTCGTATTCTCCTAACTTTTCGATGGGGAGTGCATCCCGTCGTTTGGAAGAGTTGATGGCCACCTGGAAAGAAGCGGATGAGAAGGGGGTGAGGGCGGGATGGCGAGGGACTTACCAGGTGGTAGAATGGGGTGTTTTTCTTTCCGTGGCGCGCGAGGCGTAGTCTAACAACCATTGTGGACTGTGTTGGTGCGACGGAAACGAAACCGTTGAATCGAGGACGTCAAGAAAGCTGTCAAGAAGACACGAGTTGAGCACCGGGACTTGCTGCGATCGCATTTTCGTGGATTACCTAAGCGCTACACGTGACTGAACGCGTGCATAGATATTGGTTCAACCTCCCCCTGATCATGAAGCATCCCATCCACCTCTACCCATCACCACCATGTCCATACCCCTCAAACGACAGGCATCCCCCATTGAATCGTACAAACCCAGCAAAATGTCAGCTACCGTCACCGCGCCTCCCGCTTCCGCCGGTCTGCTCATCAAGCGTCTCGTCCCCTCTGCACAACTCCCCACGCGTGGCTCGTCGCTCGCTGCGGGATACGACATGTACGCTGCGGTAGCCACGGTCGTTCCGGCAGGTGGCAAAGCGCTCGTCAGCACGGGCTTGAGCATAGCTGTTCCCGAGGGCACGTACGGAAGGGTTGCGCCGAGGAGTGGATTGGCGAGCAAGTGGAGCATACATACCGGTGCGGGAGTCGTTGATGCGGATTACCGGGGAGAGGTGTTTGTGTTGCTGTTCAACTTGGGTCAGAAGGATTTGGAAGGTGAGTTTCTGTTAGTTTGGAAAACGACACGCGGCGAGATTGGGGATGAAACGATGAAAATCGTAGATAGGAGAATCAGGTATCGGTATCGAGTCGGCGTCCTCGTACGATTCTTCGCGAGACGGGGCGGCAGATTCACCGACTCCGCCGGGGCGGTCATGTGGTTTGAAGACAGGGACGTTAGACACGACAAGGGTGAAGGCATGACGCGGAGATGAACACACTCGAAGAGCAAGGCGTCTTCTTTGCCGGACAATGCGTTCGCACAGGAAGGGTATCCTTGTCTGCACGGAATGAATCCTTCTCAAGTTCTCCGTCAAAAGGCAGACACCCGACCTTGTCGCGTCTCCTTACGTTTTCCTTTTCTTGAACCATCCCGCTTACTGACCTGCATCACCCCCATCGGACAGTCAACGTCGGTGACCGAGTCGCACAGCTCATCCTCGAACGGATCGTCACCCCCGACGTCGTCGAAGTCGACGTAAGTATCTAATCAAACGATCCTTTCGACCCGCGAACGCATCCTGACCCGTCTCTGCTCTGTTCCCTCCTGTACAACCGCTCCTCTCCCCGTAAAGGACCTTGACGCAACCGCCCGCGGAGCAGGCGGCTTCGGCTCGACAGGTGGTTATACTTCGACAGTGGCTGCGACGAACGGCGCTCCGGTCGTTGGCTCGTCGGGTGTGAATCCTACGGGTGCGACCGAGGAGATGGAGACTATCGTCAAGGATGGCGGGAACGTTGTTTAAGGGTTTGGCGTAGGATGCAGTAAATAGACGAGAGGAAGGATGCAAAGGCTTGGGTGTAGGCGACCGGAAGGTAAATGATCGGTGCCGGTCTGTGCGATTACAACTAGCAATATAGGAGAAGACTATGGTTCAAGGAATCGCTACGATGTCAAGCGTTGTGCGAGAGACTGTTTCGGAGACTGTGTGGGTACGATCACAGCACCTTTACCAGCATAACAGCGAGCTTTGAACGTATTCGATAATGCTTCTCCCACGTCGTCTCAATACGAAGTGATGCGATGGTTTACGAAGTGGATGGTTTGGTCATCTGGGGATGCCACATGCTGAGGCGCGCTTGTTCCGTTTTCGGAGAGAGCAATGCAAGAGCGAACCCGAGAAGAGGGATGAGGAAGAAGCAGCAACTTCGCACCTCATGACAGCGCGTTGGAGTCTGAAACGCGGTCTACCGTTTCCAGTGTGACCGACCCGGTCCTGCGCACCTACCACGAATGCCATTGAGATCTCTAGTTATCCAGTACGAGGGCGTCTAATAACTGACGAAACCAGAGGCCAGAAGGCGCATGGATCCCATGCTGGGCGAGTGCGCGTGTTTACTTTGTCTCTCGGCCGTAAGCCCCTGGGCTCCGTAATTACCCCGCAATTCGCAATACTGCACTGTCCCGGCCTCTCCTGCTTTACACGTCTCCGTATCATTCGTCGTTCCTCCGACCAGCCGTTGTTCAGGAGGTAGCGTTGTGAGTCACAATTGGACCTCGTAAGCATGTTGATCGGGAAACAATATAAAGACCAGGTAATCGACATGTTGGATGCTTCCCGCGATAGTAAGTGTCTCGACGAGTGTCGCGTCATCTTCGTCAACGATGTTGTCCATTCCTAGCACGACCATCAAACTTCCCTTCTACTTTGACTTTTCCTCCCTGACGTTGATTCTCTGCCTGGCATCACTATGCATCGCCGGGTACCTCGCTTCAACCACCAAGAAGCCCCAAAAGGGCCTTCGATGGGCGCCCAGTCCTCCAGGGTATCCCATAGTCGGTAACTTGCCCGATATTATCAAGGCTGCGGGAGCGGATCGGTTGCATCTTCAGATGAAGCAGTGGGCGAAGGAGTATGGGCCCGTCGTCAAAGTCAGTGCTGGGACGATTGATGTGAGTCTTTCCCGATCGTGCACTGGTCCCAGACGTGTTGGCTCAGCGTTTGCTTTCGACTCTGTTCAGCAATACTTCATCAACGAGGACAAGGCGGTCAAGGAGATCATGGACAGGAACAGTGCCACAACTTCCGAGAGGCCCCGATGGATCAACTCCAACGAGTGAGCTTGTCGTCTTAACGTTCCGATATAATCTGTTATTTACCCAAGGTCCTGCCACAGGCATGTTTGCAATCAACACAACGTACTGTTGCTTTCTGCATCGCATCCGAGATGGGAGGTGAGTTTACGCTGGTGCCCTTTCCACTGTTCTTCACCAACATCAAGCATGCTCTTTCAGAGTCAGCGTAGAATGATAAACTCGTTGGTAACCTCACCCGCAATGGCCGATTCAGCACTTCCGTAAGGCCTTTGTCTACCGGCAGCACGTCTTCAATAGGCTCAACGCTCACCGTCATTTTCGCAGGTTGAACAACTTTGAAACGGCACGGTTCTTGCATGCTGTCATAAATGATCCTCTGGCAAACCAGCCCGAGCAAAACGTATGGTCAAAATTGAAGCGGTACCAGTATTCGTTGTTCGCACTGCAGACTTTTGGCTTTCCCGTGAGTCCGTTCGTGTATAGAGAAGTGCAAGTTGACTCATAACCTCTGGAACACCCTAGATCGTTGAAGGGGCGTTGTCTGTGAGTGCGCCAGCCGGGTTGGCCTGCACTCAATACTCACCCTACAATGCATCTGCGCCCATTTAGCATGAAGAAAGAAAACAGGCACCTGTGGATGATGAATCCCATCACAAGCAGACCTCCAGTACTCCGGACGTTATCCCTCAGAATCACCACATGAACTTTAGCGTTGAAGCTCTGAATGCCCTGTTCCCGTCCGTCAACGAGGATGGGCACGGCTTTGAGGCGTCACACCAGCTCGACAATTTTCTGGAAGGCTCTGATCTCAGCATCCTGGAAAACTTCCTCCTGTATCCGCCTCCGTCCTTCGGGTAGAACTTCTGAGAAGTTGAACGGGAAGGATCGTATGGACTGATTCAGGGAATTCACGGGCTTCCAAATATGAAGAAAACATGGCCAGCGAGACACTTTTGATGCTTTGGTAACTGGCGTTCATTATAAGCTCGATCCACCGATTTCGCAATACCAGCGACTATTACGCATGGCAAGATGACCGAAGGTCAAGCTCGAAGGGGATCAGCTTGTCACCTCGCCCAAACGGGTTGGTGCTATATCTTGTCTGACGCGAATGCTATTCTCAATACCCTTTTGAGAAGGGTAAGGGAATTATGGGCGCGTGAGGCGTATCCCTAGGAAAGGATCGCGGGAAGCTTGTCAATTCTCAGATTAACATCGTTCTAATAGCATTTGGTCACAGCCTTCTCCTTCTATCTTGCGCATCTTCAACGCGTTTTCAAACTATCCTGCTGAATTGCACTGCTGGGCCCAGAGCCGTCTTCGAACTCGGAACCGTCGGACGCTTCGTCATCTGCCTCGGCCCCACTCGTTTCACCTTCCTTTAATTCAGGTGGAGAGGAAGGCCACATATAGGTTTCCGGAGTTCGGGGAAGAGAAGAGGCACCTTGATCTGGGGTTCGTGACCTCGGTGATCGTTCTGGAAGAGCGTCGCTGTCCAGGTCGTGACCTCCCGGGGATTCTCCCCCGCAGCCAAAGGATGACAAGCGAAAGCGTGCAGGAGTTGGCGCGGCATAGACAGTCGCGGGCAGAGATGCAGACGGGCCGCCCGGTCTAGCTGGCAGTGTCCCCAGCCAGAGGTAGGGTTCTCCGGCTGGCGACTGATAAGGCGGAGGAGTCCTCGCCTTGACAAAGCTGAGATGCCAGTCATCTGACTCAGGATTCGCGGGGGTACCGCCAGCAGTAACAGAGACCCTCCGGTCTGTTTGCGGTCCATACTGACTCCTGCCGTCAAACGTTGACGTACTGTCACCGTCTCCAGAAGTAGGTGCAGTGGTACTGGGACTTGTTGACATAGAGCGTACTGGCTTTAGTTCCTTATGGAGGCGAGGCACTTTTTCCTTGAAAGCAGAGTTGCGGCGAATTTGGGGATCGATTAGGAGTAAAGTACTATTTGGGCACTAGGCGCAGAATGAGCGCTACGAGTGGCGCCGACCAGAGACCAACACTTCTGTATGCGATTTCGGCGGCTGAAACGAAACGAATTGTTTGCGTCGCCAGACAGTCGATCATGGATCCGCAGGGACAACAAAGGAGGATTCAGTGCGGCAGGGGTTGACGTGCACAGCTGACCATGGCCAATGTTTCGGTCCAAGGCGGTGCGAGAGAAGTCCGACGTTGCGTTGCGTCCGCCAGCCGAATACATGGGCACGCGAGAGCTCCGACGATTGATATCGCCCGGTATCTGATCAAACAGATCTGCGACCCCGTGTCGCTTCATGGCCTTTCTGTGTTCGTGCTGGATTGAATCAGCTAGCTACACGGCTCCTCCCTGACCTGCTCAAAAGAAAGTACACGGGTGTGAAGAAAAGGATGCGAGAGGAGGCAAAAGTCGGGGTCACCACGAGCGTGATACGGCAAGGAAGTGGAGGCCAGGGGTCACGGAGTCGGTCAAGGAAGGGCAGCTGGGAGGCGGACGACAGCCAGAGGCGGTGAATGAGGATTGGATAGGACTTGGGGAGAAGCAAAAAGAGATCGTGATCAATGCCGGGATCGAACCGGCGACCTTACGCTGTACTATCTTTGAGGATATTAGGCGTATGCTCTACCGACTAAGCTAACCGACCTTTGATGATGGGCTAGCGTCCAAGCAAAAACATAAGCCGACGCGGAGCAGTAGCTTTTTCCCTTATCTAGAGGACACAATTTTCAATTTCCGACGAGCCAATGTCATCCCTCTTTTGCTCTTCCCCTGCCCGCGACGATGTACCATTTCCTGATAGCGAACAGCAGGTGCATTCTTGCGAAAGGCCGGAGGGACGGAAAACGGACACGGGTATCGGCTGGTGCGATGCCTGCCGCTGCCGCGGTGACTTCCGCCGGGTTCAATATTTTCAAGCAGATAAGCTTGGCCGTCTACCACATGTCACGAAGACTTTGTCAGCTCAGCGCAAAGGAAGCCACAGCGCGGCGGTGGAGGTAGAGTGACGAGTACAGTTTGAGACTCTGCACTCTCTGCACCGAAATATCTACGGTAACTCTTTTTTCATTCTCCGAGGTATACCTTATCAGGGAGATCGATAGCGTCCAGACGGCCTACCAGCTCTCCTCGCACATCCGCCGTACTCCTGACTCCGCGTCGTGCAGCAAAGCGATAGTCGTCGCGTCAACTCTTCCCAGGACCACACAAGGACAAACTGTCAAAGTGGTCAAAAACATTGGATACGAACGACATCATGGACGACTCCGCAGAGGGACACGACAGTGCGAGCAATGGTAATGCAAGGAAACGGGCGAATACCGCAAGCGGTTCTGGAGGTTCGCATAGAGGCAAAAAGGCGGTGGTGGTGGAGAATCCTGGGTGAGTCTTGATCTGTCCCAACCGATAACAGCGTCATAACATGTCGACTTCCATGCAGTGTGGTGCAGGCGAGACGTGACCAGAATCGTATCGCCCAGCGAGAATTTCGTATGAGGAAACAACACCATATCCGGGATCTCGAAGCTCGCGTCGCCATCCTGTCCGGAGATCGAGACGAACGCCAGGAAGTCATGTCATTGCTCATCCGCAACCTGATGAACGAAAACGCGCAACTCCGAAAGATGGTCAAGAATCTCGCGGGATTCATCGGTGAAGGCCTGGCAACTTGTCTTCCCCGTTTAGGCTTGACACCAGAGAGCATGGACGCCTTTGTGAATCGTGCAGAAACGGAAGCTGCCCATGAAGCATACGAGGCTTTGAAGGCTGCAAAGAAAAAGGAGGAGCGAGGAGAAGATACGCCCGCGGCCGTCTCCTCGGGAAACAACAACAAGAAGGGATCATCGTACGAACAGCTATTTGGACCGATAGGCAGCGGGGATACCCCGAATGGAGGCAAAGCAGGAGGATCCAAGAGAAAGGCATCGGATCTAGGCGATGAAGATGATGATGACGGGTACGAAGATGGGGAGGGTGACGACGAGAATCTGAATGAAGACTTTGACCGCGATAGCAATCGTGCGAGAGCGTCTCCGCTATCGCATCACGACGCGTCATCTGCCAACGTGGGAGCATCAACAATCGCCATGAGTCGGTCCCCATCGATGAATTTCGGCTCCAACACGACCGCCCAAAGTAGTCGCCGTGGTCCGGGAACTGCACAACCGTCGTCCTCGATGCGAACAGCACCCGTCTCCACCGTCCACGGCGTCCCAATGCACACACTCGATCGCCTGGATTCGCCTACGGCAGCTGTAGACCCGGGAAGCGTCGGCGAGTTCTCATTCTCACCGTATTACACCAATCCTGGCAGTGCGGGTCCAGGTGATGGGAACACACCTGGAGGTCTTGGTCGTGGCCTCGGGAACAATGACGAGGGAATTCCGATGCAGTATCTCTCGTCGACTTTGCATGAGCTGCGGGATCCCTTGGCTTCGCCAGAAACGACAGTGAATGCCAATCAGTTGCCTCCGTTTGCTTATTCGCAGTCGCAGCAGCAACAACAGCAACAGCAACATCAACAGCGAGGCATGAGCATGGCCGGGCAACAGCAACAGCCTCAATATACTCCGCAGCCGTCGTTGTCGCTCACGATGACCAATGGGTCTTCGACGGTACAACCGGAACACGGCGAAGCCGCGAGGGAGACATTTGATCGAGAATTCGAGCGAGTGATCAATACCACGATGGGCAGAAAGCAGGAGAGTTTCCAGTTGATTTCTTATCACTTGAACAAGTAAGTCTGGATGGCGTCGATGAGCTGAGGTCGCTTTTGTTGACTTTTCCGGTAGCTTCCACTTGAATCCAAACTACGTCTTACCGCTTTCGCTTCGTCCAACGCATGCACAGCGAACGATACCGCACGGTAAGTTGAAAACTCCTCGACAAAAGCGTGGAAGCTGATCCGTATCCACAGAGCATATTATCGACGGCATCATCTTTCCGACGTTGCGCGACAAGATGATCATGCTTCGAGGTGAGGCTCTCAATCAGCGTCCGATCCGAACATATCTGACACTTCTTGTGAGTAGGGAAATACAACATCTTTGACGCGCTGCGTGGGATGTGGGACGCCTTCCAAATCATGGGCGAAGACACATTGGACCACAACTCGTGGGAAGTATCGGAACAATGGATGAAACAGAATCTTATGCTTGTGGATAACGAGGTCATCGCCATCAGCAACCGGTGGAGGTCGAAGCGTGGAGAACCGGCCATCACGCGAGAGAGTCTTTTGGCTTCACAGTGAACTATCTGCGCTTGCGCGATCTTCCGGGCTACCGCGCCTTGTAGATAGTCTCACGATATTGTATGAGGGACAGCTATATAATCGTGCTTATTTTGCCCCAATGACAACTTTAATAACGAGAGCGTATCCATGGGTATAGTCGCTTCAGACATCTGAATGAGAGCGCCTGAAACGGAACGCAATTCCTCCTGCCACGCAACGGTGGATTCCTACTCGATCAAGCTCGCAGTGCTTTTTGACTTGGCTTCCTAGCGGGCCTGTACGCCGAAGGTCTCTTCTTTTTATTTTGAACGCTGTTGCAAGAGAAAAAAGATAAGCCTTGTGTCACGTCATCGCCCTTGGTCCGGACTGACTGTAGGCTATTCTCCTTGTTGACGTCTTGCAGACTGGTGCGAGACCCTCTACGGACGACACGCTTATTGATCGAGGGGCTAGTTGTGATTGCCTCTTTCCTACGACTCCATCCCATCTGTTGCTAGAATGCAATGTTATTTCAGCTTTGCTCATGTACCCATATTGTAAATGCACATACCCTTCGGACGGTTGACGTGACTCTCGGTCGGGTAGCAGATGGTTGCTTTGCGATCTGGAGGTCGCGTTTCATCGGTGGCGCATTGACAGACTTTGTTGCTAATGAATGCCTGGGAGGTCGACTCGATTCCAATGCAACGTCTGTAGGCATTGCAAACTTGGCAAACACAGTGAATACGGCCAAAGTTCGGTTTTCGGCACCATCGGCCGGACAAGATGAAGTAGTCAGGGTACCAGCATCGGCCCGCATGTACTTCGTTGGCAAGGCAGAGAGTTTGCTGGCAGATTCAATACGATGATCGCCCTTGGAATCTTTGACTGTGGCCGATGTCGCAAGCTGAAAGAGTTGTCTGCGCGTTACCTGTGTTCCTGGGGAGACCTCACTAAGCGGTTGATTGAGGTCGAGAGAATTTCGTAGCATTCGTCGAAGTTCCCCTGCAGTAGAGGGGGGTTTGAAGTCTGCGAATAAGAACCAGACGGTAAGCTGTAAAGTAGGCGTCCAATAGGAAGCTGAGACTCACCAGCTACGGCTTCTATGCTCGTCCTCGTATCCTGCCACGCCGTCCTACTTTTGATAACCTCTTCTTCCGCCAGTCGCTGCAAATCTACCCACTTACTCAGCAGATCTTCAGATTTGGATCTAGCGGACGTCGTCTCTTGGCCTGACGCGACTGTAACGGACGAGCTTTTTGTGATTGAATGGTGAGACGGTTCCTCGCGAATGGTGGGCGCCGGCCCAGATAGCAAGGACATCCCCGTTAAACGGCGACTCCATCTGTCTCTTGAACTGGGTTCCATTTCCATCATCGCGCTGATTATCGAGTGCACGTCCGAAGAGAGTCGTGAAGAATTCTCCGACTGTCCAGGCGAACTCAAAGAGGGAAGTTCAGAGTTGCTAATCAGAAAGGAAGAAGGACGAGATTGTGCGTTGCGAGCGGGCCTTCCTGTTGTGCGCAGGCCGTTCCTGGTAAGACCCAATTGCGAGTTGAACGAGATTTCTAATTTGATTCGAATTCAAGATCAGCACTGGACACTCCTTTGTGCCTCTCTACTCACCATCTACAGACTCTGCAGGAGGCTCCTCCAGAACGTACTTCTCGACGTCCGCCAATTCTCGTTCTGAACTGTCCTGGCATCGTCCGGGAAGGACATAGGGGCTCGCATGGGCAGGCGTCATTTTGGTCTTGGTGGCGAGAGGCGAATCTGAACCTTTCATCTTGGAGGCGTCATCGATCAGAGACAAAGGCCGGATAGGCCGGATCGCGAACGACGACGGCCGCATTTTGGCTGCTCCTGAGTGGAATATGGAATCCTCTGTAATCTCTGGAAGGCTGTTCAGGATGCTATCCCTGGTTGACAGATAACGGGAGCTATCCAACAAGGAATCTTTCGAGATTGTTACGATGCGAGGACGACTGGCGACCGCAGGGGTAAGGCTGCCCTGAATCGGGTGCAGGTGATGATTGTAGTTGTCGGTTTCAAACATTCTATCTCCATTCACACTCGGCCGACCGAGTCTTTGAATCACTGACTGGTTGCTGTCGAACGAACTTTGCTGCCTTTTGTGAACGACGTTGTAATGCAGACTCCCATTTCGCGAGGTGATGGAGGCAAAAGACGGAATCCGTGCATGTGAAGGTCTGCGGGAGTGCAAGCGTTGATTATCGACCGAATCGTCTACGGAAACGTCGAACGACTGTTGATGCAGTGAAGAAAACGAAACATCACGTCCGCCGAGCGCCGTTCCAAATTCGCGGTCAAAGACATTGACGAAATCCGTTCCGGCTATGCCGGTATCGACGACAGGACCTACAGACGACATGGTCGCTATGCTGAACATCGAGTCTTCTGGTCTGTTTTGCCTGAAGCGAAACCTCCCTCGGGGATGTGGGCTTCCTTTCGGGATAGGAAGAGGTTCTCTCGGTGGCGAAGCTGTGGAATTCGTCTTGTCTGCGTTGGATTGACTAGTAGGGCCAACCTTTATCTGAGCGGAGGAAACGCGTGCCGTTCCGAATTTGAAGTTTTCGTCGAAACCGTACGAGTTGCGTCTGGCAGATCCTCCGACTTGATCACTCGGGAGAGATACCGGGGTTGCCGATCTGAGAGGGCCACTGTTGGCCTCCGAGGTAAAACCAATGTCCTCGCCCAACTCTACCAAAAACTGTTCGATCCGAAACGAGTCTTCGCTCGCTCCAAGTCCGAAGCGTTCCAGTTCATGCACAAAGCTCTGCCTGGTGGCGTTTGAAGTGAGAGCCCTATACTCTCCCGTAAAGTCGAATGACCCTCGAGGCAGATCATCCTGATCGGACGAAACGGTGTTCACAGTTCCTGTGCTGACACGCCCGATGGGTACGGGATGGGAGAGATGCAAGGGCGGTGCCTGACTGGGTGCGCTGTCGTTGTCGTTGTTGCCTTTGCTAGCGAGCAATACCTCGTCGCTGTAGATCGAAGAAGCGTCCGAGATCGCGTCCGCACGAGAGAGCCTACCCTCCTCGTCAAACGCCCGTATACGCAATGCGAATTTTCCGGCGTCAGGTGAAAGCGCCGACTGTCCAGCGACCGGCACGTTGGGCTTCCTACTTTCCAAAAACGGATTACCGTCAAAGATCTTCCGCGCAGAGGAAACGCTGTTGTTCCCGTCATCGGCAAGTTGTCGACTTTTCGCCACACTGTTCCCCAGAGTGAGTCGTAGAGGGCTGACTTTGAGCGGACTGCCGACGATTCTCGGAACCTGTAGTTTCGATGACTGGGAATGAGGATGATGCACGTACTTTCGCATCGGCGTCGGACTATCTTGCTCCATGAGTTGGGAAGGAGAAGGCGAGTCAAGTCTGGTGGAAAGGCCGTCACCTGGGTCACTCGCTTCAGGGGTCGCGCCTATTCCGGGGGAATGGAGGTCGATGTCGTTCAGGGTGGAAGGGCTGGCTGCGTAGGCGTTTATAAACGCCTGAAGGGTGCCCGTCATGTTGGACACCTTTTTCAGATCCATCACTATCGAGCGGAAAGCGGCATGTCAGTACTCTGCTGCCGCGTGTGATAGGAGGGTACGTACAAGATGGCCGCTTATCAAGGGTGGAAGATAATGCCGGACCGTTACCTCCCCATGACCCCTCTTCAGAAAACTCGTCCCTTCTGGCATCACTTTCCCCAAATACGCTCTGCACACTTGTCCTCCACGGCAGCTTTCCTGAATGACGTCTGTGTTCGACGTTGTGCGAAAAGCTGCGATTGCTGATGATACTATATTCTTCATCGATACTGAGAGCGTGTTCGACTTGCACGAGGGAGGATCCACCAGAGTCGTCCAAGCTTTGAGACTGATCGACCGCAGAGGTAGTCGGTTCCTCTGTCCCTCTTTCTTCCCGCGACACCAGTCCACGCCGGACCAAACCCACCCCGCGCACCTTTCCACCCGCATCAACACTCGACCGCTCCAAAAACAAAACCGGCACCTTTGGCACAGGCGGCACCTCCTCCTCCTCCTCCCCCATCTGAGCACCCGCGTCGGTCAGGTCAGCCCGAAAGTTGGTGCCCGAGTAGGAAGGCCTCGTAAAATGAAAAGCCGGCAACGCCACCGAGGAATTCAACCTCGCGAACGGGTCGTCGCCCGTGTTTCCCGGGAGTTGGGGTTGTGTCTGCGGGTGGTCGGACGGTACGTGGTCGGCGCTAGGATGGACGGGATACCGCGATTCGAATGATCCGAGGGATGAACGACTCTCATATCTCCCAACCGAACCGAGATTCTCGGAATACATCCGTTCGAATTCTCCGCCCACGGACACGGACACCGCCTCCGTCGTTTTCCCAGGCCGTAAAGTAGCCGTCGATTCCTCGTGCCTCAGCCCTAGACGAAACTCATCAGCACGCACGCACCCAAGCACGACACGGGACTCACATCTCCTCTCGATCTCCCCCGACGCATCCCGCCGCTCCCGCTTGGTCGTAGGCCCATGCAAGAACTTACTCAACAAAACACCCGCAGCCGCAAAACTCTTCTTCTTCCCCAGCCGCTGCCCCCGTGGCGAATGGACGCCTCCGTGTTGGTCGCCATCGGATGCGGGGGCGTCGACGGGGAAGTCGGGGAGTGTCCAGTCTGACATTACGGAGGATTCGGAATCCGTGCTCTCTCGGCTGGGGCTGGGAAGCGTGGATTCGGGCTCTGCGCGGTGGATTGATGGCGTCGAGGTCGGTGGGGCGATGGAATCACTTTGTAGGATCTTCCGTCGGCCTGTTCGGATCATCATCAACCCGAATTTGCCGCCGGTGGTATCATCCCTTCCGAACCCCAGTAGGCTCTTCTTCTTCCCCACCACCTTGCCCGCTTGCACGCGCTGCGCTTCCGGTTGCCGTCGAGGGGATCGTCCGTCGTTTGTTTCTGGTTTCCGGATCGCCGGACTGGCGTTCACCTTTCTCAGACGGTTCGGTGTGTGTTCGTCGGGCTTGAGAGCGGGATCATCCGTCGCGTGGTCGGTGTTCTTTGCTGGGTAGTCGCGGTCAGAGGGAGAATTCGTGGATCGTTGGGATCGGACAATGACGGGTAGCGTTCCCAACACGCGTCTACCCTCTCCCGGATCCCCAATCCGCGACGAAGCAAGGAAATCACGCATGGTCTCCACCCTTTCCGTCGCGGTCGCGGCACCATCAACGCCACGCAGATCACGACCTGGACCGCGACAGACATCCTCTGGCGCATCCTCGAACCGCGAGTCGGTGCGTGTGTGGCCGTGCGCGAGGGCGAATGAACGTGAACGGGTCGAGAGGGGGTAGGAGTAGTTGTTTGGTGACATTGTGTGGGAGGAGGGTGACGGTTGTGTGGGTCGCGCGGGGGATGCTTGGGATGATGTAGCCTCAAGCTCAAGTATCAGACGAATAAGCACCGCCCGCCACGACCACGCGCTTTCCTCCTTTCCTCCGCGCGTGGAACATGCTCCAACTGTTGACAAACAACACAGTGCGCTCGCTTGGCTCGCTGATGGAAGACCATGGAAGCAGGCATCCTCCTCCTTGGGCTCGCGGATACAAATCTGGCGTTTCAGCTTGCGGCAGCTCGAGCCGGAGTTCAGCATCAGATGTCCGTGGCAGGGGTCCGGTAATCCATCCACATCATGCTGACCCATCCATATCCCCCGCTATACTCCCCTAAACCCATTCAATCCACCCCTCCCGTTCCCCCGCCCCGATCCGATCCCCCGCATACCAAAACCTCTGCAAAACCCGCGGCAGCCGCACACCCCTCGGCCGCCCCTGTTCAAGCACCACCCCATTCTCCACCAACGCCACCAACAGACGCGGGATCGCCGCGCATGTGCCGTTCAGCGTGTGTGCAAAGCGGGGTGGGTCCGCGGCGGTGCGTGCGCGGTGGCGGATGTGCAGCCGGCGGGATTGGTAGTCTCTGCAGTTGGAGGTGGATGAGATCTGCGCAAGGGTCAGCGCCTGATGGGTGGATAGTGGGGGGCGGGGGGACATACCTCGCCCCATTTTCCGCGGCCGGGCATCCATGCTTCGATGTCGATCTTGCGGTACGCGGGTGCTCCTAGTTCCTCGGTTGGCATCTCGAGCACACGGACGCTTAATCCCAGACCGGCCACTACTTGTTTCTGCAGCTCCACGATCTCTTCCATCATCTGTCCGCTCGCATCCGTCCCATCCGAGTTTTCAGTCACCGCGAACAGCTCGACTTTTGTGAATTGGTGGAGACGGTATAGGCCTCGGGTGTCTGCTCCTCGGGCGCCAGCTTCAGCACGGAACGCGTGGGAGAGGCCGACGTATTTGAGGGGGAGCGTGGCAGGCGAGAGGATCTTGTTCGCTGATAACGCCGCCAAGGGTATCTCCGCCGTCGCCGCCAACACGAGCTTCCCCGTCGGTGATGGATTCTCCGTCCCCGTCCCCGGAGGCGTAGTAGAGACGTAATACGTCTGTCCGACCTGCGATTCATCACGAGGTGTGAACCCACATCGGACCATGATATCCTCCTTTACCACATCCGGCACAAGCACAGGCGTCCACCCTTTACCGACGGCCACACTCATAGCATACGCGACCAACGCCTGCTCGAGCAACGCCAACGTCGATTTCAGGTACACCCACGACGAACCACTCGCCACCGCCGACGCAGGGCCATCCACCCAATCCCACCACTGCGCAACCTCCAGATGGTCCCGCCCCGGTACAGCCCCCTCCCCCTCCTCCGCAACAGACACAACCCGCCCCAACCGGGCTAGTTCAACCGCGTGGGCTTCCCCGCCAACGGGCGTACCGGGGAACGTATCATTCGGCAACCCGGACCCCAACTCCAACAACTCCCGCTCAGTCTCCTCCAGTACAGCGACGTATTCCGCCACCCTAAGTTTCAACTTTTTCGCCTGATCGACCGCGTCCGAGCCGCCACCGGCACGGATCGCGAGCCCCATGTCCCGCTGTTTGTGTCTGATCGCGTCGATCTTGCGACGGAGGGTGAGTGAGGTGTCGTACAGGCGTGTGATGTGGAATACCGTGTCCCGAGGGATGGGAGCGCGGCGGAGGATCGCGTTCAGCGTCGTTGCGTCGGGTGTGGATGTCATCTTCTTGTAATCTAGCCGCGGTTTCGGGAGCGTGGACCCCGATGTCGGCGGAGACGGGTTCTTGGTGGTTTGCTGTGCGGGGTTGGAGGCCCCGGTGGAACGGGTTGGTGGTTCGGCGAGATTTGCGTCATCGTCGGATGGGTGCGTGGGCTTTGGGTGGGAAGCTCGTGGGTCCCATGCGGTTTGTGAAGCGGTTCTATGTTGGATGAGGGAGCGGAGGGGACATGCTCGGCGGCCTAAGGGGTGTCAAGCGCGCGTGTGACAGGATTCCAGAATGACTTACGGATGATGGAGTTGATGGACATGGAGACGTCAGCTGGGCGTGGACGGTACAGATATAAGGAATCGAGAAGGAAGCACGATCTGAAACGAATTCAACCAGAATCGGATGAATCAGGTCGATCAGGTCCAGTCGAGCGATCGGAACATCCGCGCCAATAAGGGCGGAAATGGACGGATATTCGGGAAAAGTGGGCGAGGACGCGGAAATGCGAGTTTTTGATCATCTTCGGTAAGGTCTTCCTCTTCTTCTCGCCTTGGTTTCCGGTTCGGTTGTGTCGACAAGGCGTTCCCTCTGTCAGAACGCGGGCATCAGCCAACAACGTCGGGCCAATATGGATCCGCCACCGCCAGTCGTCCCCGCACATGCAGGAGTCGGAAGCCCGCTCGTGCCGATGATCGCACTCGCAGCAGCGTTGGTAAAGGCCATCTTGTACCTCTTGAACGTCGTCAGGTTGCTCGTCGCGTTTGTCACTCTTACCGTTCCTACGTGAGTAGCTCCGCACCGCGCAAGAACATTGCTGATAGTCCCCTCCAGATACGTCGTCAGGATCCTCGGTTATTCGCTCACGCTGCGACTCGACTTTACAAAGCTGTTGATATTGTTTGTCCTCGCTGGGTTTGTCGTCTTTATCTGGATACGGTACCGGTACCTCAACAAGTACAGCGAGTTAAAGGAGGTTCCGTAAGTCGTCCGCCTCGAATCTAGCCAGACATGACACTTACACTCCTACAGCCTCGCCCCAACCGACGCACATCTACTCAACCCATCCCTCTCTCTACCCGACGACTACTCCCATCCGACGCCATTCCACAACTACCTCGACGAATTCCTCTCCGCCATCCGAATCTTTGGGTTCCTCGAGAAACCGGTATTCCACGAACTGTCGAGGCATCTGCATACGAAGCGATTGATCGCGGGTGATACGATCACGATTTCGTTGGATTCGGCTGATGGCGGGGACAAGAGTTTTTATTGCGTTTTGGATGGGAATGTTCAGGTGTTTACGTATTCGGGGGATGAGCAGCGGCCGGGCGGGTCTGGGCTTGGGGATACGACGGGGCCTGTTGATGGATTGGATGGGAGTTATAATGGGTATCAGCTGTTGAATGAGGTGTCGACGGGTGGGACACTGAGTTCGCTGTTCACCATCTTGAGTCTGTTCACGGAAGACGTCAAGTTGAGCTGGGAAGGGGAAGATGTCATGGCAGACAGCGGAAACGACGAGCTTTACAACGATATCTCCCCGGAGCCGCGTTCGGGGGATTCGACGGACCGGTACATGGACGAAGAGGATACGTCGGATGCCGAAAGTGGCGCAGTGGCCGAGGGCACACCGCGGAAAAAGGAACGGAGCGACTCGGATGTCAGTCAGTTGGATTTCGCAGCCATGGGTTCGCCGTCATCGTCCGCGAATCCCGTCCGCAGTCGGAAGCCAACGTCGAATCCTTCCGAATCACCGGCCGTGCAGCCGTCTACCGCCGAGGAAAGTGATGAAGGAGGTTGGGCGAGCAGAAAGGCGTCGACGGTGAATGTCCCAAAGGTCCGGCGGAGGAGGTCGTCTAGATCGGGAAGAGGCTCGACGACGCCCACCCGACCGAGCGCTGCGAATTCGACGACGCCCCACCAACATTGTCCATCGCGGGTCATTGCGCGAGCCACAGTCGACACGACGTTGGCCGTCATTCCATCGTTTGCATTCAAGCGCCTCCGACAGAAATTCCCAAAGGCGACAGGACAAATAGTCAGCGTCATTCTGACACGATTTGCGCGTGTCACGTTCATGACCGCTCACAAGTATCTCGGACTTACAAAGGAAGTGCTTCAGGCCGAGGACAAGTTGAATTCGCTCGTCAGTTATCCGTTACCGATCGAGTTTTACGATAGCGGCGGAATGGATGGGCTTCGGAGTCGGTTCAAGCCAGAGGTTAATGCTGCAGCGAATGCACGGTCGGAAGCCGAGGATGAGAGAAAGAGCGCCGAGCGACTCCCAGCCGGTAGTCAGATCGGGCCGGTTGGACCGGGGACAAACGCAACTGTTCGGGAACGGTATCAGTCGGGTGGAGAGCGTGCGGCTTCGGAAAAGGACTACTTTAGCTTTGCACCCGATTCTCCAAAGTCGAATGCAAGTTCCGCAAAGGGCTCGCTTCCTTCCATCACACCAAAAGCAGCGACACCCAGTATCGCATCGACAAACGCGACGGTCACCATGGCTTCTCCTGCTGTCGCCCGAGAAAAGGGAAAACTCCAAAGCCTCGGGATGACAAGGATTGAATCCCCGTCGCCCGTGAACACGAGCCCTAGCCGCTCATCCCTGTCCTCGCGCGAAACCTTCAAGCGCGGAACATCTAGAAAGCAAGTCGGCGCAGGAGACTTGTTGAGCATGACGTCGAATGATGCTTCCAACGAACCTCCTGCATATCGTCCTGGGCCCCGGAGCGCACGAACACCGGGATTGCGACGGATGGATACGTGGCTTGAACGACCGTCGTTTGGTCAATCAATGTCTACGCTTGGTCTCAAGCGATCAGCCGATTCTACTGCCAGCCCGCTTGGGACGCTGCCGAAGCGACAACAGGAAGCGCTCGGGGAGGATTTCGATCTACGGGATGCGGTCATGGTCAGTATTGCAGAGTCTATCGGGCTCATTCAGAGTTCGACACCGGAATCGACGATACCTTCCGGTACCGAGTCCCAGGGTTGGTCGACGCCCACCTCACCCAACCTTGTAGGAATGGGCTCTCGAGCAGGAACGTCGCTCTCTAGGGCTCAGTCTCGTTCGCCATTTGGAAACCTGTCAATGCTTGAAATGTTGCAGGGAAACACCTCGGGCGGTCTGCACTTCAAAGACCGAATGACGGCAGATGACGAGTCGAGTGTGACGGGTACGACAACGAGCGCTAGCGGCCGCGTAGGAGATCTGGAGAATGACGTGCAGATCCTCTACTTTAAAGCTGGTAGCAAGTTGGTGGGTGAAGGCGAAGCGAATCCTGGACTGTTCTTTGTCATTGACGGGTTCCTCGACGTCTCGGTCTCGAGTGCTGAAAACTATGGTGGCACTCTTCCCGTCGACCCCGTTCCCGCCACACTCAACGAGAAGCGGACTCCGTCGGACGAAAAAAGCGAGAAACGCAAACGTGCACAGGATTATCTCTTCACTGTCAAGCCAGGAGGAATTGCCGGATACCTCGCTTCCCTCTGCGGGACGCCATCCTACACCAATGTTACCGCAAAGACCGACTGCTACGTTGGCTTGTTGCCGCACAACTCGTTTGAACGGCTTCTCGAACGCAGGCCAATCGTTCTACTGACGTTGGCCAAACGACTGATATCCTTGCTGTCTCCATTGGTTCACGACCTCGACCTCGCGCTCGATTGGGAGCAGATCAACGCCGGCCAAGTATTATACCGTGAAGGCGATAAAAGCGATTCGTTCTACATTGTTATCAATGGTCGACTGCGAGCCGTACACGAGCAGGAATCGGGCAAAGTCGATCTGATTTCCGAGTATGGTCAGGGTAGTCCAATTGGCGAGCTGGAAGCCATCACAGATTCGCCAAGGCCCAATACTGTGCACGCCATCCGGGATTCGGAACTGGTGAAAATGCCCATGACTTTGTTCAACGCCGTGTCTGTGCAGCATCCTGCGACGACGATCCGCTTCCTGCGCCTCATCGCCTCTCGAGTCAAACAAGCGGCCGGTCCTTCCCTCCCGCAGAACACCGTTGCCAAGCCATTCTCCGGGACATCTGGAGCCAACCTCAATTTGAAGACGGTGTGCATTCTGCCCGTCACCGGTAGCGTACCCATTGCAGCCTTTGCTGAACGGCTTCGCGGCGCCCTAGAAGACATTGGTGCGCCAACGGCATATCTGAACCAGGCTTCGGTCATGCGACAACTTGGCCGACATGCCTTTTCAAAAATGGGTAAACTAAAGATTGCTGGGTGGCTTGCAGAGCGCGAGCAGAGGAACAGAATCGTGCTCTACGTTGTGGACACTCCGGTCACAAGCCAGTGGACTATAACGTCGATTCGTCAGGTGAGTAGATGTTTCTTTCGAATCACCGGCACTGCTGACATCTCCTTACAAAGGCGGACTTTGTCCTGATTGTTGGCATGGGAGACGACGTCGCATTGGGTGAATATGAAAAGCTCCTCCTGGCGACTAAAACAACAGCCAGAAAAGAACTTGTCCTACTCCACCCTGAGAGATACGTCGCGAGCGGCTTTACTCGTCGGTGGCTAAAGGTAAGCCGGAATCGTTGCCCCACCGATCTCAAGACTAATGTTGGAGTTTGCAGGATCGTTCCTACATATCCGGCCACCATCACGTCGAGCTTCCCGGAATCGTGCTACCCAACAAGACACCTATGCTGGTCCATGATCCGGCGGCTATCGCTGCATTCAAACACTTGAGGGAAAAGGTGGAAACGCGGATCAAGAAGTACCGTTTCCAGCCATCCGATCGCCCTAGGAGGCCACCCCATATGAATGATTTTGCCAGGTTGGCAAGAAGGTTGTGTGGAAAATCCATCGGTCTCGTTCTGGGTGGAGGTGGCGGCCGGGGGATTTCCCATATCGGAATGCTGCAAGCGTTGGAAGAGGCGCAGATTCCCATCGATGCCATTGGCGGTTGCTCTATCGGTGCTTTCGTTGGCGGATTGTATGCGCGAGAGGCGGATCTGCTGTCGACACGGGGCAAGGCCAAACAATTCGCAGGCCGGATGGGCTCCCTTTGGCGCATACTGAGCGATGTGACGTATCCCTTCGCTGCGTATACTACAGGTATGTAGCTCGATCATCATCAGGCTCGCGTGTCTTACATTCTTCATTCAGGCCACGAGTTCAATCGGGGCATCTACAAGGCTTTCTACGATGTGCATCTAGAAGACATGTGGATCCCCTTCTTTGCCAACTCTACCAACATCACACATTCTCGCATGGAGATCCACAAGACTGGTTACGCATGGCGATATGTTCGGGCGTCAATGACACTGGCAGGCCTGCTCCCCCCGATATCTGATCGGGGTGACTTGCTCGTTGATGGCGGGTACATCGACAATCTACCCGTTTCGGTGATGATGTCGATGGGACCGACGGATGTAATTGCCATAGATGTGGGATCTACCGACGACACGTCTCCAAGGAATTACGGCGACTCCGTCTCCGGCTGGGGTATCTTGTTGAACAAGTGCGTCTTTTTGGCGGTATCCTGCTTACAAACTGACATCACGCTCTTTCCAGGATGAATCCTTTCGCAAAACAGCAAGTATTGTCCATGGCCGAGGTTTCCGGCAGATTGACATAGTAGGTCTTGACGTCTCCCATGCTCCGCTCTTTCTCAACGGGTTCTGCGTTACAGCGTCGCAAGTGTTCGAACACTGGATGAAGCCAAGAACACTCCTGGTTGTCTTTATTATGCCATGCCCGTACAGGCAAGTCAACGTCTGCAGTTCCACTATGTTCAGTAACTGACCTCCCTTGACGCCTTAGCAATTCGAGACTCTGGGAGGATTCTCGAAATTCAACGAAGTATACAAAGTGGGATTACAGGCCGGTCGAGAAGTACTACAGAAATGGAAAGAGGAGGGAAGACTACCTACTGGTCTGGTAGACGAAGTCAAGGGCGAAAAGGCGATCAAGCGCGGGGCCAGGTTGAGGCGAATGTCAATCTAACTGTTATAGATGGTGTTGATAAATAGACATCTTGCATGGTGAATCATGGCAATCCTGGTAAACTGCGTCAAGCTGTGTTCCGAGTTGAGACGTCGACTTGAATACTTCAACGTCATGCAACGAGGATGTAACCAGACAGCCAAGTTATTTGAGCGCTCAACTTTGGCAAATAGAGTGCTAAAGACGGAGTATAGTAGCGATCCGGGTTCCAAGCTTCGGCTTTGTAAAACCTGTGATCTTGCGGCGGGCGCTGATACTAGAATCAGGCTGCTCAAGGGTCCACTGTCGCAACCAGCTACGCAACGTGTCACCAAGGATTGGATATATATTCCGAAAAACGCCTTCGCTGTATAAGAATATTTGACTAAAAGCTGCCAAAGGCACTACAAGGTCGGTTAGCTTAGTCGGTAGAGCATACGCCTAATATCCCCAAGGATAGTACAGCGTAAGGTCGCCGGTTCGATCCCGGCATTGATCACGATCTCTTTTTTGGCTCCTTCTGCTGGTGCCGGCATCCTCGGAGATCTGATCTTGCTCGAGACCCCGCCAATGTGTCTGCTGTCTATGTATCTTTTGGGCCCGGGTGTGCATGATCCAATAAGACTGCCCACTGGTCATGAACTCTTGCGAGACCAGGCGTGGTTTGTGTTTTGTCTTCCGGAGAACGTTTCGCCATTCTGCCGAATGCACTCGATTGCAATCCTCTTCGTTTTGCACTGAATATACACGCACTGGGCTTTCGCCTTCGCTCGGCCCTACACGATTCTGAAGATGACGCTCCTGACTACACCGTATAGACGCAATTGCTATCCGCGTACACTGGTGTTGTCCCGGCCCAACGCCTCTAGCGACATCTGACTTTTCCTGCGACTTCCCTTGATGCATGGAAGCAGACTAATATGTGCTACTCCAGCCGGAGCGTGGCAAGAAAGGAGGGTCTGGAATGCAAGGGGGTAGCATGTACGATATAAGGCAGAGATGTCGCATAAGAGCGTCCGAGTAGTGCTCTCTGTGTGCACAAGTACAGGGCACCTGTTGCAACAAATTCATCTATTTTCTCGACAGACTAGAGCTATCCAAGACCACCCACTTTCTGCCTTGCTTTTCCAGACCGCCAATGTCAGCATTTGCCATGCCCTTTAAAGTCGATGAAGCGTCCAGCAATAGTAACAATGCATCCTTCTTGTCCCGCCTCGAGTTCCTCGGTTTCTTGAATCCTATGAGTCCACGCAATGATAGGATGTCCTCGCACGGGAAGCTGCGAAGCTTCGAAAGCCGACATTCGATGTATGTCCAGGTTGAAGGTCTCGCCGTTTCGGAAGGAAAATGACACATGTCCTCGAATCAACCATGACGGACCAACCGGATGACTGTTTGTGAGACGCTGTATAACCGACTCAACTACAGTGTCGCTACCAGTGCGTGCGAGTTGACGTTTTTGCCACTCGCTAATCTCTCCTGTGAGATTCGACACTTGTAGATTGTTTGCGGAGTCCAACGTGGGATCTAGATCAGGAAGGTGGGTGATGACGCTCAAATCCATGTTCCCTTGAGAAAGTGGAGCAACAGACATGCTCAATGCTTGAAGGGTTTCGTTTCAAACAGAAGACGTGAGAGCTCTCTTGAATACGAAGCAATATCCGAAGCTGGAGCCGCTGCATCCAACGAGGGGGAAGCGACATGGGTGGTTGCCAACCCTGGGATCCCAGTGGTCACGATTCCTCCGGCACTGCAATACCCTGTTACATGGCTCGTAGAGATAGCAGCAGCTTCTTCTTGGTCTCCCACCGTTGCGGAACAACCTTTTAGCAAGTTAGCTGCGGCTGTTGGGCCGAGCCAGTCAGGTTTCGGGAAGCGTGCGAGGCGATTGTTGGGCCTGTTATCGACGCCTGGCTGACATAATGATTGTCAGTCTCCCCTATTCTGACCAGGTGAAACAAGGCGGCTTCAATGCAGCACTCACCTGGATCGGGACAAGTCCTCACCCACGAGCCGCCGATCCTGACGGGAACATCCACCTGAAGCGCTGGTGACGCGTCTGCTTCTGTATTACAGCTTGTGTGCCCACCGAACTGTGAGGGATCAAGCAGCGAGTCCGGGCGAGTGAACGCAGTTGGCAAAATCGAAGGCAAGCTTTCGAGATCTGCAAGCAACAGGTTCCCATCGTGCCCTCTGGTGCACGTTGCCCGTCTTGGAAGTTCAGTCAGCCATATCTGACGCATCGCTGTGTGAATTGAGAGTCGCACTCCGTCTCAACAAATCTTTTAGATTGCTCGCCGCGAGTCATTGCCTGGATGAGCACACCGTCGATGATCTTTGTGCTGCAGCAGAAGAGCTTTACCAGACCAAATGGCAAGGATGGCGAGAAACCCGTCACACTTCTTTAGTTGTGAAACGTAGACTCGACGAGGTGCACCTGCGTCGCCAGAAGAAGAACCAGAAGCGCCAACGGGAACTGGCGGACAAGGCACAGGCTTCCCCCTCGGTATAATCAGCAGGGCCGGGAAGTTGGAAGATTCGGGCAGCTGTACATAGCACATATGCTCCCCGTGTATATATATGTTTCGTCACTAGATCGTTCCACATCCGTTTATCAGCTTTTACGATTCACCAAACGAGATGCATCGTTTGGATGTCGTAGTTTATGTTTTGGGGTGAAAGAATAGTGTTTCCCTCGAGGCATCCGTTACCCCGCACACTTTTGATGCAACCCATCTATAACGAAAACCGGCTTATAACCCACAGGCCTCCACGCAAATAGTACCCATTATTGCCCACCTATATCTCGTCCTCCCCATCATCCATATCCGCAAACTCGTCGACTTCCGGCCAGTCGCCGACGACGACCCGCTCGGGACGTACAAACACGCCGTGGTTCGGCTGACAGGTAAAGTAACGTTCACCCTCAACGCTGCGCCAGAGTCGGGATTATCAGCTACTTGCAAGAACGCAGACGAATCAGACGTACGACCCATCATTCTTCCCCACCGGTTCATCCAAGCGCACTCCGACCCAATCACCCTCCTCGACCTTGCCCTTGCCCTTTCCAAACGCCGTCTGCCCAACGTATTCAATCGTTCCCCTCGGCTCGTGCCCCTCGGCCGCGGAAGATCCGGGATGAAGCACGATACACCGTTTCCCAACGGATTGGTCCGGTGCTGCGCGATGTGATACAGACGCAACGGCGGGTGCGGGTGCGAAACGGCCTAGGCCGCGGGATTTAAGGTCTTGAAGGACGGTATCTGTGCGGCATAACGGAGGGGCGCAGAACACGTCAACGAGACGGAGCAAGCGTCGGCAAAAGCGTACGTACCGTTCCGTTTCTCGTATTCCTCGTTGGAAATCTCGTACTTGTCGACCTGAGAGACGTCGGTGTATTCTCCCTCTGTATTTGCGTGTGGGTTGACGTTCGATACCTGTGAATAAGCGGCGCAGGCGGGTATGTCAGTATCTTCATGCGGAAAAACGTGACCGGCGAAAGAATGACATTGAGAACAAGTCGAACGTGCAGACTCTTCGTTCGTCCCAATTCGGATTCGACGCCCCAGATGATCCCAAGGGTCGAGCAATGACCGCATCCGCTTCCCCGCGCGAATGGCAATCGTCTACGGCGGAACCCCTCGGCGTCTCTTCTGATCCACCGAATTGTTGAAGTAGTCACAGTAACTGCGCCGTCATCCTTAAACAAGACTTCTACCCCGCGAGCGAGCGATCGTCCAATGCGCGTCGCGTGTGTCCCGACCATGCCGCCGAACCACGATAATCCAAACTGACGAGTTGTCTCCTCGCATTTGTTCGATGTACCCTTCCAACGGAGCACGCGTCGCTTGGACCTCTGATATTGCATGGTGCGGAACGAATCTCCTATCTTTCTATCACTCCGGAGCCTGATCCACGATCCCGTTACGGAACTCCATTTCTCGAGACGATGCGTTTGTTTGTTGTTGTTTGAAGAATACCTGTTCCGATTGAATGACGAAGCCGTATCCAGCACGATAACGACCCATTTCATCCTGGACGAATCCGTGATCTAAACTCCTCCGGGTTCCTTGTCGCGTGTTGCCTTCAGTCCTGCCTTGGCGGGCCTTCCTCGTCTTTTCGCTCAATGGCGCTTCCCTCCCTGATTCCAAAATGACCTTTGTCTCTGCATGGGACGACGTCGAATCGGAGATTCGGTCTGCGGTCGCATACTGCAAGGAATCATTGACGGGAAGATCCTTCATGTCGTGCCTGCGGCGCAGACTTTGCTCATTGCGCTCGGATTCCCGGGTTCCTGTCCTGCGGCGCATACTAATCTCTTCCGTCCTACGACGAACGCCTTGCATCATTGCCTACAGCGCACACCACTCTCGCTTCGGTCGTCGCTCCGCCCGTCACTCACCTGTATACACTGCCACTCCCCAACCCCGACCTCCCCCAACGTCCTCTCCTCACCCTCCAACAGCCTCCCCCCGCCCCTGACCTCCCCATCAGGAAACAACCTCAACACCTGCATCCCCGCTGGGACACCCGTCACATGCTCAAGTTTTACCTACGCGGATCAGCGCTGCACGGCGGGATCGGAACGGCCGGGGGGGACGTACCTTGAGTGCTCCGAGGGTTAGGGCGGGGTCGTACCGTCGTTCGCTGTATGTGTCCGGGGAGCGGATGAACACGGATATCGAGTGTGGCGGGGTGAACATGGTGATTGCTTGGGTTGAGAAAGGTGAAGAGGATAGTGAAGATGCAGCTGTCGACCGGGGTTATGAGTAAACTGCGGAAAGAGCGATATGGCATTTTAGCGATCCATTTTCAACACCTCTTTTGCTAAACTCGGTCGAAAAGACGCAATAAACCTCCCAAGGCCCAATATGACCGATAATTCCCGGGGCCCGCGGAATCGGGTCAACCAATAAGCGGCCCCTCCTCCCTCATCTGCTCTCTCCTCTCAGACACAAACAACCATGGTCCCCAAAGACATCACCCTCCCATTCTTCGACTCTTCCCTCGGATTCACACTCGTCGTCGTCGCCATCTGTGTAGGATATTACCTGTTTGTGGGAAAGTTCAAGACGCCGCGGGATTATCAGAGGCAGGGAGAAGCGATTGAGATGCAACAGGGGGGGAATACTCGGGAGGGGGAGGAGAATGCGAAGAAGGGGGAGGTGATTGAAAAGGTGAGTCGAAGCGATTACGAGCGTGGCGAGAGTAGTTTGCGCCGCAGGCAATGTCTCCCCGAGTCTTTCGAGCGAACCGAGCTGGTTTGCGTCGCAGGCAGTGACGTAGGACGGACGAGAGTAGTTCCCGCTACAGGCCACGACTCCCGGATGCCCAGCGCAGAGAGAACAGTCTACGCTGCGGACACGACGTCGAACACTCCTCGAACCTGCTCGAGCGAAGCGAGTCCGCTGCATCGTGCGCGAGATAGTCTACGTTTCGGTCATTTGGAGGATCCGATAAGAGAACCCGACGGAGGGCTACTCGCGGACGCCAGATCTGTCCGGACGGAGAATGTCAGACCCAGAGTATGGGATACGAGATGGATCGCTGCGAAATCTACAAACACGTATCCTTTCCACTGAACATCCACCGACTCCTCGGCATTCCAAACCTCGTTCCCGTCTGACCACTCTTTCCGACGCACGTTCCGCCGCTAACACCCCCCCCCCCACCCCGTAGACAGCATCCATAATGGCCCCACCATCAACCACCCTCTCCCCACCAAAGGTACGCCCCGCCTCCCCCACCCACCACACGCAACTGACCATTCCCCACAGGAAACACCAATAACCCCCGCCCAACTCGCAACCCACAACGGCACCTCCACGGACCCCTCCGCCCCAATCTGGCTCGCGATAAAGGGTACCGTGTTTGATGTTAGCGCCAAGAGGGGGATGTATGGCCATGGTGGGGGGTATCATGTTTTTGCGGGAAGGGATGGGAGCGTTGGGTTAGGTGAGTGCGGTTCGGTGTTGGTGAGGGGAGGCCCGGGAAACGGTGGTTTGGCTCGACAGCCTCATTGAAGGACATGATCCCGTTAGAGGTTGACGCTCTCGCACGAATACCGCGCAGAAGACACTCCTTCCCATCCAATAACGCTGCCTCACACACTTGGCTAATTCCTCCCCGTCAGGTAAATCCTCTCTCAAGCCCGAAGACGCGATCCCGGACTACTCGACCCTCCAGCCGGCCGAGATGAAGGTCCTGGACCAATGGTATGAATTCTTTTCAAAGGTGGGTTCGTTCGTTGTAGATTCGTTGATGGGCAGGGTGCTGACGATCGATTTAGAGGTACAATGTTGTTGGCAAGGTTGTCGAGGAGTAGGGAGAGGAGAGGAGAGGAGAGGGGGGTATATACTGAAACTATAGGAATGAAGAACGACTGAATGAATCAATGAATCAATGAATCAATCACTGACTGACCGACTAACTGGCCGACTCATATACCCTCCCGCGCGCTTGTCTCCCGCGCTTGCAATTCGGCGATCGACGGTGGCCAACTTTGTTGAATCAGTTTAGATCAGTGTCTGCCTGCATACTCGTTCCCTTCACATACCACCACATATACCCTTCCCACCATGGGCCGCGGCAAGATCAAAAAAGTAAAACCGGTCTCCCTGCAAGCACGCAAAGCCGCCATCGCCCAACAACAGCAGCTCCAGGCACAGAAAGCCGCACTCGAGCGCCAGATCGCAGAGGAGCGGTCAAAGCAGGCACGACTACAAAGGGAGATTGAGGAAAAGGAGAGGCTCGTCAGGGGGTTGGAGAGTTTCGGGGCTGCGCAGGAGCGACAGGTGTTTGGGAGTACGAGCGGCCAGGGGAGACGTGAGGACCGGGCGCGGGAGGACGAGTATGCGCAGCGGACTTTTCCACCACAATCCGCATCGCCGTCGGACCCCCTCGTTCCGATCTCGGACAAGGCACTCTCCATGCTCAACCACATGCTGGGTAACCGTGGACTCATGCAACGTGATCCCGCAACAGGAGCAATCGACGTCATCCTCAACCCCGAATCCCTCGCTGCCGATCCGAATGGCCTCGCGGGGGACGAATCCGGCCTCTTGGCAGGGATGAGTGGGATCCTCGGCCGAGATGGGATCGGAGGGCCCGAAGCGAACGCGGAGACGAGGGAAGCCTTGGCAGAGGCAATGGCGGCAATGAAGGCTGCTGCTCATGTGGCTAAAGCCCTACCCCTCATGATGCTAAAAACCGCGGCTCAAGCAATGACATCCACCGGCCCGCCGACGGACGAAAAGGATGTGCAGATGCAGACCTTTTTGGCGGCGACCGAGGGGCAGATGGTTATTGATCCGTCCATGATGGATGAGCATCTGAGCGAGTTTCGGGCGATGATGGAGGATCCAGAGGAACGGGCCCGGTTGGGGGTTGGGTTTGAGATGCTTGGGTGGGCGATGGGGGAGCATCCGACGGGTGGTTCGGGGTCTGGTGAGGGACAGGCGCATGATCCGGATGCGAGGGATGATCTTGGGCCGTTACCGACGCTGGAGGATATGCTCAAGCTGCCAATCTTCAACAATGAAGCGTGAGTCAGATGTTTACCGAGAATGAACCTTTCTGACCTCGTGCTCAGGTTCCGCTCAAGCCCAATGTTTGGTAAACCCGTTCCATCCGGGAATCGCCACCAAGGACACCATTCCCAACCAATCTCGGGCGAACTATTCCTCGAGTCGTCCGACACACCTACCCCGATGGACCTACACAACATGGACCTCATGTCCGATTTCCTATCCAGTGCGCCAGCGATGCTGAGCGGCCCGATATTCGGTGGCGGCGCGAGCAAATCTGGTCAACAGGGACAACCAATGGGTATGGGGATGGTCATGGGCGTATCGATGCCGTTGAGGCCCGGAGGTAACGCTCCACCACGACCGCCACTCGCAGGATCCCTACCGGCCGATGCCGAGTACCCGGGCGATTTGACAGCCAGTGAAGCCGTCAAGGCCGTTACCCAACTGCTGGAGGCGTCCAGTCGGAAACTGCAAAAAGTGACCGAGGACCAGCAGGGGACGGGGACGGGGAAGGGCAAGGGTAGGCATGTTGGTGGAGTTAATTCGATGAATATTCGGTTGGATAAGACGGGGAATCAGCAGGTGACGTTACAGGCACAGACACATCATCAAATCGGTCATCCTGCCGTTCCGTCGGCCGCCGCGCATGCGATTCTTCAAGCTCGCGCTCGGGACGGCGTTCCCCCGGCAGAGGACGACGAAGAGGACGACATCGATGCGATGAGCGTGGAAGGTGATGTGGAAGCGTTTGACGGAGACGACGAGGACGAAGAGTACTATTCCGACGAGGAATACGATGATGATGAAGAGTATGACGAGGAGGATGGGGCGACGTACCTCACGGATGAGGAAGAGACTGACGAATACAGCAACGCGCCGTCGGATGATGCGGGATCATTCTATGATTCCGAGGAGGAGGAGGACGACGAAAATTACCCCGTGGCGGAAGTCATGCCGTTTCATGCTCCGGTCAGGAGAAAACGAAATAGTCATTCGGCAAGTCAATCTGCACCTCGGGGCGATCCGTCGACGCCACCGCGGCCACATTATTCGACGATACCATATCTGCCCGGATCCCGCCGGAATCCAGTGACGGGCAAACAGATGAGGGAGATTCTAGATCGGCTCAGTCCGGCCGCTCGACACAATTATCAGCAGGCGTTGATTAGGGAGCATCAGCTAGAAATGGAGATGGAGAACCGGGAACAGGGGCATCAGGAACAACAATTACTACCGCCACCACAGCAGATACCGCATTCCCAGCCGGTCCCGCCAATGCAAGATCAGTCACAGGTATATCAGGAGCCATCCGTGCTAGACGATCCTGCGGTCATGGCAAGTCACTGCCGGTCTCCTTGTCGTTGCCTGCTAACATTTCATCCCGCTCAACAGGATGAAGCAGTCGATGAGCTATTCTCCTGGATCAAGGCGGTCATCTGGACAATCGAGCAACATGCAATCCGAGCTGCCCGCGCACAGATGGAGGCAAAAGGTGTAGGCGGCAAGTCTGGTGTCGAAGCGCCACCAACTGCTGGAAAGGGGAAAACTGGACCAGCTACGTGGACACCGAAGGCTACTCCGGATGGGGAGAGGATGAGGGCGATGATGCGGACGGTGGGCATTGATGTTGCGCCTGCTTGAGCGGTGGGGTGGTGGTGGCGATGTTATCAGTGTCTAGTGCACGTTCCCTATGCAGTACGATATGGATTTGATCGTTCGCGGTGCAGTTCGAGGCGAGCCATTCATCCAGTCCATTTATATAGTCACTCTGACACTTTGCAATGTAACAAGGGAGCACGCGTTCCTACCGAATCTCGCGTGTTATATATCGACGTGACAGAATTCCAAACATCAGACCTCCCTCGTACGTAGCGTAGGTTGTCGGCCAGGCTGTCGGATATGAATCGAATCGAACAGGTAAATGAGGCTCTCGGTTCGATTTCTGCCCGACGTCATGATATTGCTCGTCCGCGATGTTATAAAATGGCAACCCCCCAGAGCTCCCCCCGGCAACGGGGTGACGTGACGACCGGATCGTCGTCCCATAGCAGCGCTTCAATGTGGGACCACGTTCCGGTTTAGCGGCGAAACGTTGGCATGACCCCCATTGTGCCGGCGCCTGGGATCGCTTGGCTCAAAGTTGGCAAGTTGGCTCATAAGTTGGCGAGTTGGCCCAAAGTTTGGGTTGAGGGATCTGTGGGATCGGGAGTTCCTCTACTTCCTTTCTTTTTGACTGCTGCACATGACTTCGGACGTGGGATTCAAGGTGGCGATAGGCCCAGATAGGCGTGCTTGATTACAGATGTCCAAGACCGACTCCCACCCAGGTGGCCAACCACGATTATCATGATCACGATTATCGTGACATTTGACACTTGGCTCACCAACTGCTCACCACACCTGGAACAACCGTCTATTTGCAGCTCTGTTGATGGGCTGTGTAGGCGTACCACCTTACCCTAGATAGATGCAGGATGACGCAGGACAGCTTTGCAGGATTTGACCAGAAATTCCAGAATGGCATCTCATATATCTCATCTTCATGATCCTCACAGTTTCTGTCTGTATCGAACTGCTGCAAAGCCTGCAAGATGAAGCAAGGGGCAACAAGCTGAGCTGCTTTGCGCGAGGAAGACTTGTCAGCTGACTTGTCCATGTCGCGCTCTTTGGCCCTTGGCCCTTGGGGAACCACGACATCCACCATCGACGCGCACGGCATTTCCAGTCGAACTACCGTAGCGTCACCGCATGAGCATGAGGAGCTGCAAGTGCGGTATGCAGCGGACGGCGACGCTGCGGATTCGCGCTGAGAAGGCCACAGGCCACCAGTGAAAGGGTACGGGGGCCCGAAGAAGGAGAGATCTACAGCTCTGGACTGAAGTCGAAATGAGCGCTAGAACGGTGTGAATGGGGCCAAAAGGGCGGCTTTTCGAGCCTTTTCTTTTCGTAAAGCGCTCCAAAGTCGATCGATTTCCCTAACGAGCTAGTTCACGCTGCCAGTTTGTGGCCTCTTGTGGGCAGAGATGACGGACAGCCCAAGCGTCTCGCTGGATAGTTCCCCCCAGCTGATTGTTTTTTCGAGCCGCCAATAAGAATTGCAAGCTGCCAGACCATACAACCCAATCCCTGGTGATCATCTGGCCCCAATTTTATAGTCCGCCTGCACGATCGGGGCTCTGTACCCCGCTTCTTTTTTCTACCTCGTCGACTTCTTGGCCCATTCTACCATCGCCGCCCGCGAATCCTACTGGAGTGCTGCTTCCGTCGGAAGATCCCAATCTCTACAGTAATCTTTCACGCGGCCGCGCCCTTCAACATTTATTCAAGGATATTCACACATACATCTTTGGGAGTGCCTCCTTTGTCATGCCGTTGGCCACGACGCCGCCTATCTCACCTCAGACAGCACATACATACTCTTCCTCGCCTCCTTCCGAGTTGCGCAACCGACGGTCCTCCTCGATATCGATATCCTCGAGAAAAGGGTACAATTCGGGTGATTCACCGCGTCAAAAGCGCAATTCCCTGTCGTTGTCAACGAGCATTCGAGCGCCTTCTGTGGATTGGGGAACGACGTGGAATTGGCCTGCAGGAACATCTGGAGGAGTGATACGGCATCAACAAGGCCACGAGCAGCCACAGTCGACGGAAGAGCCTGAAGAGTACAAGGCGTCCTCTGCACAGCGCTCGCGACGATCTGGGTCGAAATCCGCCACGACAAGTCCAAGAGGATCAACCGTCGGTCAACTTGCGCCAATACGAACGCGTTCCAAGGACTCTCAGCAACTGTCATCGACAACACCACCGCTTCCCGTCCCATCATCGCGTCGCGAACGGAAACAACAATACCAGACCGCATATAATCAATACCATCCGCACCGACAACCACATATCCCCTCCTCATCACGAGGCATGTCGCGCCCAGCGGGAACAGCAAACACGGCTTATGTCAACACGCATGATTTCGGAAATGACGGCGACGGCGAGGCTGATCGAGGGATGACGGAATCTAGCAGCGGATTCGCAACGAGCGACAACGAGTTTGCGGATGAGCCGGAAACGTATACGCAGCCGGAGGACGGGAGCCGCCGTGATTTCGGGCACGCAGGAGACAAGTATGGGTATGAGTCTCGACAGGAGCAAGAGGGGGAAGATCTGCTGCCGTCAGGGAGCGGGCGTACTGGCAAATCATTTCGCTCGAAACGCCCGATACGGAAATCGAGCGTGAAGACGTTGATACCGTCGACGACCCGGAAATCCTCTGGTTCAGGCTCGATCAAACAAAAGCTGTCTATTGCAGCACTTATCATTCTCGGTCTGTTCCTCCTCGGAACGGTCATCGTCCTCAGTACCATCCAGCGGTATTTTCGGATTGAGGATTGGGCGTACCTCTCCGAAGGCGAGATTGGTGGATGGACTGACAATGGGTTGATGAAGGGGTTGATTCCGTCATTGAAGGATCTTGACATTGGAATGAGCAACGGTACGGCCGCTGTGAATAGGACGACGGGCTATGGCGAGTATGAAGAGATTGACGAGGTCGATCGCTGGGGACCAAATGGTGAAGGAACGGGTGGATATTGGATGAAAGGCGATTGGGATGGAACCGTGCAGGATACAGAGAGTTGGGATAGGCTATACAACGTCACGTTGAAGTGAGTACGGGGTTTAGGATTCTCGATGTGCCATCGCGATACTCATCGCATACTTTCCACACACCTAGGGCTGGAGAGCGAATCCCGCGGCTTATCCATCAAACTTGGAAATCTGATGTGTTGCCCGAAAAATGGAGAAAGATCTGGATGGAATGTCGGGAAGGCATGCCAGACTAGTGAGTCCAAACGACTAAACCTAAAGCAAAGTGCTGACTGCTCTCCACGTAGTGAATACATGCTCTGGACCGACGAACAATCCCGTCGCTTCATTGCCGAAAAATATCCACAATTCTTGGCCATGTTTGACGGCTACGAATACCCAATCCAGCGTGCCGATGCGATCCGGTACTTTGTCCTGCACCACTTTGGCGGTGTGTACATGGACCTCGATATCGGATGTCGACGTCGACTCGAGCCCTTGATTTCCGGTGATTGGGACGTTGTTCTCTCACGGACGAAACCGGTCGGCGTATCCAACGACTTGATCTTTAGCGCGAAGAGGCATCCGTTTATGGAGGCGACGATACACGGGCTGATTGCGTTTGATCACCGATACGTCACGAATTACCCGACTGTCATGTTCAGCACGGGACCGATGTTTCTTTCGGCGCAATATGGATTGTACTCTTCCGCTCATCCGTTGACGCCCGTTCATCCTCGTCCGCAAATTCGAATTCTTCCCAAGTCGCTCTATGGCAAGAACGCCAAACCCGAGGAAGCGCCGCATTCATTCTTTGCGCATTATTACGGATCGTCTTGGCATTCGGATGACGCCGGGTTTATAACCTTTTTGGGCACGTCGGGCAAGTTGTTGATGTATATCGGCATGGCGGTGTTTGTCTTGGGAGGGTTGCGGTACTGCTTGGTGCGACGACCAGGCAAGGGTGTTCGATCGGGCAAGCGAGGATTGAGGCGGTTGATTATCGGAGACATAATCGGAGGCGGCGCGGGGAACGAAGGAAGTGCATACCACATGGTATCCCTTTTGCCAACAGCTTCGGCATCCACGAGTCGCGTAGTGTCTCCTGCTCTGTCGCAGCATACTTCGGGCTCGGACGACGATACGATCACCAGCGAAGGAACCGAAGACAGTCGTGCACAGGCGATCCTCGATGCCGTTCGAAGGGCCGGAAACTTTATCCTCGCGGCTCCGGCGACATTGCTCACGCATAGTACCTCGAAGCGTGGCGAAAACGACGGCAGCAATACTCGTTCGGGAGTCTTGTACTTTTTGCCGGCCTTTTTCGCGCCCTTGGGGTCGTCGGAGGGTACGACTCGACCGGGACGAAGAGCGAGAACGGCTTCGATGGCTAGTATGCTTCCCGCTTCACGGACATCTCGCGCAACTGGCGGCGGTCGACGATCTCGACAGTCGAGTTATGCGCAGTCTAGACTAGAGTCTGGAAACTACCATGAACCCCAAACACAAACATTGCCTCATATATCAGTGCAGGAAGAGGACGAGCGGTACCTCTCTGCAGAGGATTCAAAAACGTTTACCGATCCACCGCCGTACGAAAATTACAACACAAACGATCCATCAATGGAGGAGGTGGATTCATTCCTCAAAGCGCAGGAGTAATGAAGATATCACATGTTATATCTTGGTGGAAGTGGGTCTTCAAAGGCGTGGTCGCGATGAATTTGTAGTGTGCTGCGAGAATAATGCGGATCCTCGGAATACTGGTGATGCGTGGGCCCGTTGTACAACTATGATACCACCAGATGGCCCTGATGAGGCGACTGTAGTGTAGCGAATCTACGATATCACGATCGACAGACTTGATGCCGGTATGTCATGTCTTCTCGTCTTCTTGGAGGAGGGATGTAAGAAGGGGAGGTTTCAGCAGCATGCCTGCCATGTTTGTTTAGTTTGTGGGAACGGCGATCGCCTGCAGCGCTTGCAGGAATTTTGCCGGGCGCTTCTTTTTGGTAGCCGATTGGCACCTGCTTCCTGCCAAGTGAGTATGCGTGTATTCGCCTTGATTCGCCTTGATCCGTTCATTGCGCTGTTGCAATCCGACCTGCTCAAAGTACAGACGTCGCATCCCCCCAGGCGTATCTGAACTCCAGCCTACAACCTACAATGCCGGAACCCACAGGGAACGGCGGATTCACCAAAATCTACACCGTCAACGGTCCTTCCTCGACATCTTCCTCCTCCCTTCCAACATGGCTCACCACCAAGGTCCGAGCGAAAAAGTCGACCGGGAAGAAGCGTCAGAGGACTCAACATACGCTCGGACAGCTCGAGCTCGTTCAAGGGTTCTCGTTTCCGCAGTCGTCCATTAAGATCAAGACTACTCCTGATGGGGATTACGCCATGGGAACCGGTACCTACAAGCCGATGATCAAGGTCTGGGACCTGAATGCGTTGACGGAAAAGTTTACACGGGTGACGGATGCGGAGAATGTGGATTTTGTGCTGTTGGGTCAGGATTGGACAAAGAGTCTGCATCTTCAGGGGGATAGGTCGTTGCAGCTTCATACCCAGGGAGGACTACATTACACCTTGCGGCTACCGACGTATGGTCGTTGTCTCGCCTACCATTCGCCAAGCTGTGAGGCACTAGTCGGCGCCACGGGGCGAGAAATCTTCCGGTTCAACCTCGAGGAAGGTCGATATATGATTCCCCTCAGAGTTGGAACGCGTGCTTCGTCAAAGGGTAAGGAAAAGGCAGAATTCACAGAGGATACCGGTATCGAGGGCACCAGCTGCATCGATGTGAATCCAACTCATGGGCTTTGGTCGTTCGGTCTCGACGGGGCCACGAAGTCGCACGTTGAATTCTGGGATCCACGATCTCGAACCGCTCTCACGTCGCTCAACCTTCCGGTCGCCTCCCTTCAACCGACAGCGGCAAGTCGCAACCGACCGTTCAGTGTGACCGCACTCAGGTCGCATCCCATGGACGGCCTTTCCTATGCAGTCGGAACATCGACAGGTCATACCCTGCTGTACGATATTCGAAGTGCCAAACCGTTTGCTGTAAAGGATCAGGGTTACGGAGAAGCAATGAAGACGGTGGATTGGATGCTTGGCTCTACCGCGTCAGGTGGTAATGGAGGCGCGGTGCTGAGTGCGGATTCCAAGGTGGTCAAGGTCTGGAATAAGAATGATGTGAGTCCGCATTTTCAATTGCGATCATTCAGCGTTCTCAAGCTTCATCCTCTTTAGCCATCTTCCAATATTTTCTCTCTCCATCCTCCGGCGCCACTCTTCGACATTCATGCTATCCCACATACTGGTCTACTTCTCGCCGCAACGGATTCCCCGACACCAAATGCGTATTACATCCCCGACCTGGGTCCGGCGCCGAAATGGGCAAGCTTCTTGGATGGTGTCACGGAAGAATTGGAAGATGACGTCGAAGGTGGAGCGACGGGTGCAGGAAAGGGTGCTTATGCCGATTACAAGTTTGTGGACAAGGAGGAGTTGGATACGTAAGTTCCCACCCCTCTTCTCATGTTGGCTGTGCTCGCTAACCGCTTCTGCATGCTCTGATACCCCACAGTCTTGGTCTTACCCACCTCATCGGCAGTCCGCAACTCAAACCGTACATGCACGGTTTCTTCCTCTCCCTTCAGCTCTATACCAAAGCCCGTCTCATCGCGAATCCGACATCGTACACCGAACATCGAGAACGACTCTTGGCGACCAAACTCGCCGAAGAGTCGGAATCTCGTATTCGAGCCAAGAAACAGCAGCCAAAGGTCAACAAGGCATTGGCTGAGCGAATTAGGAGGAATGAAGAACGAGAAGAGGCAAAGGAGAGGAAGACGCGGGAGAGGTTGGGCAAGGATGCTGAGCCGCAGGATGAGGAGGATGAGGGAGTCGCGACGACGACAAAGAATAAGCCGGCGACCAAGAATATCTTGGCTGATCCGCGATTCCAGGAGTTGTGGCAGAACCCAGACTTTGAAGTTGATGAGGAAAGTCGAGAGTTCGAGTTGCTCAACCCTGCGACCGCTCACAATGCTGTAAGTATCGGCTCTTTTAATCAATTCGAGTTTTTTGCCGACGCCTGCATTTCCCTCGCAGAAACGACGCAAGACTGCGGTTGAAGAGGAGGCCGAGGAGAGCGATAGATCGTCGTCTATCGGGATGTCCGAGAGCGAATCTGAGAGTGAAGAGCAAGCGAGCGACGACAGTGATGATGAAGGAGGTGAGTTTGCAAGAATCCTCCGAGCAGCATCGCGGGAATTGACCTGTCTTCTCCGTACAGATCTTCGACAATACGATATCCGTAATCCCAAAAACAGAATTCCCACAGACCGAGCTGTGGGCACAAACAGACGAAACGACAACAAACCTCGCTTATTCGCTGGGGATGTCGACACCACGACGGCGACTGCTCGAGGTCCGAAATCATTCGGTCAGCGTTTGCGGAACGATGCAGGCAACGCCACCGGTCGCCAGTCCGGCAAGGGCAAACGCGACGACTCGATTGTCACTATGCGCCGTCTCGAGGATGGTGGTATGGAGATGTCCTTTATCCCGTCCGCCGGCGCTGGACAGGGTGACGATAATGTTGAGGGTACAGACTTTATCGCGGATGACAAGGGCCAGAAGGACGCCAAGGGAGAAAGAAAGGTGGAAAAGTTTGGTGCTGGGCTGGAGAAGGGTGGTTTGCTTCCTGGTGCCATGGAGTTGACAGAGGCAGAGAGGAGTGGCAGGCAGCAGAGACGTCATCCTGGACGAAGCGCATCGAAGAATGTGTTCAGAGGTTTGTAGTGGGCATCTTTCAAGCTGGTTCCCTCGCCATATATCATTCATGCCTTTGCATTGCGTCATACCGCGTTTCGAGCGACCGACGTTCTCCTCGCTGAAGGCGATTCGAATTCGACAGCCTGACGTTGTTGCCGTTTCCCAGAAGGATCTTCCATCATCCCTTTATCGACAGCTCTCCTTTCGAAACCAAAGCAATCGAACTCCTTTGTTCTCCTATCGCGGACAGATGAATGTGACACGTTTTCGCGATGACTGAACGGCACAAAACGGTTGATATACTCCTTTTGTTCATACTTCTCAAGCCTATCTTCTCGTGCAACCTATCCTGCACAAGGAAGAGCGCTCAAAGATACTGCAACATTGGCTTGCTCTGACAAATCCACAACACCGTTGACAACGCGCCACCGGCTATGTTTCCCTGTTTCCCGCGCCCGAGCACTGGTCCGCTGCAAAAGTCAGGCAGACTTTCATCGACTACTTTACGGAAAAGGGGCGACAGGGAGGCGGAAATGACAGCACTGCGATGGAATCAGGCGATCAAGTCGGAAATCTGGATGATGCCGTTCAGCGGGCGCGGGATTTGTATGAGGAAAGGATTGGTGAGGGTGATCCTACTGTCGAAGACGTGGTTCGACGTGTCGAAAAGTTGTGAAGCAGGGTGCGAGAGTCTGCTCGCACTGTCGTTGCGTGCGGTAACGCTGGTTCCTGACATCCGTCGTGGTCAACATGAAGTATACCACGACTTCTTGAGGTCTCATTAGTCACTTGTAGATACATTCGGCACGGAACAGTCGATAGAGATAGAGGGACTACAATTGTCCAAATGATATCCTGATGACGTAATACGACAATGGCTCGTGGCCAACCAACTCCTCCTGCTACCCCTCGTCTTACTTTGGTGCAACCTGAGCAGTTCCTGGACACCGAGTGATCCGCAAATGGGTCCGCGTCACCATGCAGCTATCGGAAGAGCGGATACACCAGCTCTCTCGCGAGTACTTGGCTCAGCTCCAACGCCGGACGTCGACTGGCAGATTACCTTCACCGCATGTCATCACCAATTCAGAGCTCAGGAAGCTTCGAACATGGATAGCGCTGTTCTCCCTGAATGCTCCGATGATGGTCCAGCTTATGGCGTACCTTCGAGATCGAGGCCGTCGCCGGAGGAGGCAGAGGATGGAGCAGACGTATCGTGGATACATGAGTGGTGTAGACGCGGTAGAGGATGATCGATTGATTGTACGTTGTGATACAAAACACTCGGCAGACGACACTGATCCGTATCCGCAAAGGGCCAAGCTTGGGATCTGCTGCCAGACATTCACAAGCTCAACAAAACAACGCCAGTAGACCCGTCGGAATACGATTTCCCGCTTCAAGACGACGACCGCATGGCGATCCAGCTCGTCCGGTGGTTCAAGCATGACTTTATGCGATGGGTCGACCCGATCAAGTGTCCGAATTGTGGTCGGGATGCTACGCATCAAGCTTCTTACGGACATGAGGGAATGACTCCAGAAGAACGGCGAGTTGCGGGAAGGGTAGAGATTTGGAAGTGTGAGGACGCTGGATGCGGAGGCGTGGACCGATTCTTACGGCTCAAGTGAGTTCCCCGTCCCGCTTCCATCAGCACACCTGACCAGCGCCCCATAGTGACCTCGGTGAACTCCTAAAGTCCCGCCGCGGCCGCTGCGGCGAATTCGCAAACCTATTCACCCTCTTCCTCCACGCCTCATCTCTCCAATGGCGGATCGTGGTCAATGCCGAAGACCACGTCTGGAACGAATATTGGTCGTCTGCCGCTCAACGATGGGTACATCTCGATCCGTCCGAGGGATCTGTTGATCAGCCGTTGGTTTATGATCTTGGGTGGGGGAAGAAGCAGAGTTATTGTGTTGCGATTGGGCCTGCTGGAGGGAGAGATGTGACGAGGGGTTATGTGAGTGATTGGGGGATGAGGGGTGAGTGCCAGGAGAGGCGGGTATTGTGGTTGGAAGAGGACTTGGCTAAAGTGAGCGATTTCAGTTCAAGTATTCGTCGGTTCCGAATAGATACTTACGCTGTACTAGATGCTTCAAGACTTTACCGCACAACGCCGATCCCCCATCACCCTCAGTCGATCGAAAGTCGTCCCCTTTTTATCCGACCTTCAACGACAAGACGTCGTGGAAGAAGCATATCTGTCAGACTACGAGAATCGAGTTGCTGCCGCGAGAGAAAAGCGCTTGGGTGGAAGGACGAGTGGAACGTTGGATTGGAGAGCTCGAAGACATGAGGTTGGCCTTGATGGCGCTCAGCCAGGTGACGTCTTGCCACACGAGATAGGTAAGTTCACAGCAAGAAATTCCTGGATACCGTTCTGAGCGTTTTTCTTTTGCTAAAGCGAATACCGAGCCAACACGAGATATGACAACCGGTCTGATGGATCTCCTCTTGTACGGCTCAACGGAAATCGTCCCTTCCTCGCTTGATCCCGACAAAATGATGATCTCTCTAACGCCATTGGAGACCGACAAGACCGGTACATCATTCTTGATCCCGGGAATCAAGGCTTCCGATTCGTACGTATTGGACGTGAGCTTTCGCATCAAACGGCAGGACGGCCAGGACGGAGCGGACGGGCTGGGGCTGGTCGTCATGTCCGTTGGACCCAAAGATTTGGTGTCTTACCGGGAAGCAAGCGGTCGGGTTCGCGTCGTTGGCGATGGCGGGGCAGGTTTGGGTTATACAGGTTTAGGCGGACAAGGGGACTTTGCTATCGAGCTCGATACATACCGCAGGTTGGTTTGTCTGTCTTGGAAAAGAGACTTAAAGTTCATTGCTGCTTTTGTGCTTCTAGCGCCGACCGCTGCAATGACCCGCCTACGCCCCACATCTCTCTTCATCAACCGCCTAACTCGCATCACAAGTTTGCAAAGGCATGCACTGCGCCGAATACGATCCCGGACATTGCAGATGGGGAATCGTACAGTCTTCGGATTCAGCACGAAGTCGTTCCGGTTCAGAGCAAGCAAATCGTCTCGGCATGGCTGAAGACACCCGTGCCGGCGGAAACTTCCCCGGGAGGGAGCGACGAGGAGGCCATGCATTTCCTGTGGCAAGTCACGCTACCATGGCAATCGCACGATCATGGCAATGAACGAGTATTCGCCTTCACTGCATCCACAGGAGGGTTGGCACAAGCGGTAAGCGGTCAGCCGATGTCGTCGTATGTTGGTGCAAGCTAACGGTAACTCGCGCTACGGACGCCTATAGCACGAAGTCCTCGGCTGGCGGATATGGAAGCTTCCTTGTTTGGCTGATGCTGAAAATGTGGAATCATCAGACAGCATACCAGCTCCTGGAGGGTAAGGTATAGACTGCCGCTTGTCATCCTGACACATACGCAGTATCTGTTGTGGCAGGTCTTGGTAATTATCAGCATATACCTCCTCAAGCGATAGGAAGAAATTCGGGATTCTGAGGGGGAGACAGCACACAAGGGGCGTGACATAACCCTCGTCAGATGGATGCCACCGTTTGTTTATTGGCCCGTTCGCTGCATTTGAGGGTTGGCCTTTGAAGACAAACCCGAACGGTCAAACGCAGAATACGATAACTATAACACGACCGGACGGTCCGCAAAGTCGCTGTTGATTGGACACTTACATTCCGTTTCGAGGCAGGGCATAGATCCATTGTCACTATTGCTGCAGCTGGACGCTTCATGGTCTGTAAAGATCATGGTAAATGCTGATACTGGCGGTTTGGAGAGAAAGGGAGAAGTGGACTGTCTTCGATAGCTCTTGTCTGTCGAGAGTAAATGGAATATGTTTCAACAGGTACTTTACACTGGAGCACAAAGAGGGCGCTACTATGACGCTCTCCTGCGACATCTCTGGCATATATCGAAATTACTACACCCTTGCGCTCAGAACCTCCTTTCATGCCTCGCTCCAGCTGGAGTAGCACATATTAGTCTGCTTCCAAGCATCAAGGGGAAGTCGCAGAAAAGGGCAGATATCGCTGCACGCGTCGGGCCGGGACAGCGCCAGTGTACGCGAATAGCGATTGCGTCTATACGGTGCAGCGAGTATCGTCAGTGTGAGTGTTGTGTAGGGTTGAGCGGCCGTCAATCCCAGTTCTTGCATATACGGTGCGAAACGAAGGAGTAGGATTGGATCCAAGTGCAGTGCAGTCGACAAAACGGCGAAGCGCAAGGCAAAAGTTCAACCGACGTCTTTTCAAGACAAGTGGGCCATCTTAGTCTGTCTCCACGAGGTCATGCATACCCGGGCCCAAATGTTACAAATAAAGACAGCAGAAGACACATGGGCGGGTCCAGACTCCAGAGAGCTGTCCAGAGCAAGGGAAGATCTCCAAGGATGCCGACACCAATAGAAGAAGGCAAAAAAGAGATCGTGATCAATGCCGGGATCGAACCGGCGACCTTACGCTGTACTATCTTTGTAGATATTAGGCGTATGCTCTACCGACTAAGCTAACCGACCTTAGATGAGGAGCTGCGCAAGTGTATATTTTCTTCCGTTGATCCAAGCAGCAGCTATTGTCTACCATTCAGAAATTCTGTACCTGCCTGACTCTGCCAGTCCCTGACTCGCTCAAAACCATTCTGCGACTAATTGATCTTCGCAAAGCAATAGTCATCAGTTTTATGGGCACAAACACAGATGCAGTGAAAGCGATACAGACAGTCCCGTACGGCTTGTCTCGCCTCGTCGATGGATGGAGTGACAAACGGTCCGTACTGCATACCGTAGGTCATTAATCACACTATAAGAAAGCTCGGAGGTAGGTGCTTGCCTGAACGATTTCCTGTTTCAATGGCGCCCCTGCGATCAGCACGCCGCGTGTCCCGTCTTCTGCGGCCCGGATGTTGACGCCGTCTTGTCTGTCTTCGGCAGATAAGACGACTAGGTGATGCTTGCTGTATGACTCTGCCGGTTCACGGTCCACTAAAACCGAACCAGGAAGGACTGCCCATACCAGACCATGAATAACCAGACAAGGTAGGACGAAGTGCACGCATACCGTAAATGAAGGCGGTCCAGCCTTGCGGCAGACGTTGTGAGTAGAGCGCGTCCTTGGTCGAGAGTTTGAAGTCAAAGTACCGCACCCGTCCAGCTCTCGAGGCGCTTCGGGACCCCGTTCGGAGATGATGAAGTCAGGGCGTGCGATGGATTGTGCTCATCGTTCGCATCGTTAGAATCTCACCTTGATACCGTGTGATTCTCCTGAAATGATTTTGACCTCTACACCAGTTGTAGGTGTAAGAACAGGAATGCTGCAGGTCGGGTAGATCAACAAGTGGACGGTTACGCCGAGAGGGAAACGCGGCCGCTTGCTCTTTCGATCTGACGTCTCGATAGCTAGGCTTACATTGCTTGTGCTTTTTGGGCAAGTCGATCCAGAATTGAAGACCGTTGGATTCATCTTCACCGTCTTCTACCAAGGGCACCTGGAGGTAACGCAAGTGAAAGAGCATTCAACAAACGTGACAAGGCCTATTAGCGACCGCTTATCTCGCTGTGTATGATACCTCTTCCAGCCACCATCCACTGTATATCGCCGGATTCAAGTCTTCCCGCAAAGCAGGTCAGCATCATGTGAAGTAGGCCGGATACGCTTACTCACAGGCCAGAGTTTCCAGGCAAATCTTCGTGTCTCAGTCCTTGGATCATGTAAAAAAGAGTGACTAGAAATACGTATAAGACGTTAGTGCACAACGCGTACGACCACTCGCAAAAACTCGCCTTGTCCCCGATGTGGATGGTCGGGTGCAGCACCGCCGCTTGTGCTACAGAGAAGAGTAGCTGTCAGCTTGACAGAGGATTATAGGTTGTAAGGAGCGTACGTGGCATAGTTAAGGATCAAAGACGGGGCTACAAATGGCGGTAAACAAGGGAAAACAAATGGCACACATGTCGAACAGCTAAACTTACTGAGATTCTGCAACTTGGATGCACCTCCGATAGACCTTTGCACGGTCAGTCCCACTCCTTCGGATTGTGTGACCTGCGGGAGATAGCGTCAGGAGATGGAAGATTGATTGCGAATTTCTGCTCACCGCTTTGACGACATTGACCACCTGTCGCGAAAAACTCACGGTATAGCTCATGGCAATCCTGTACTCGGGGTATGATCGCCTGAGCGGCGTCTTGTAAGGAGAGGCAGAGGTTGTCGGGGTGTAGGTAGCGTGCGTGAAGTAGCTCCTGTTTGAGTGGGGACTGGCGACTCCTTCCTCCATCGATTCGGGAACTGGAACCTATATTCCTCTACAGTCCACCCCCGGGGACAGCGACGAAAAGGTGACAGCTTGGTCACGTTTCAGAGACTCGGCCACGGTACTCGCGATCCGTAACCAGTATGGCGGTCTGGACAGCTGTCTCTGATTCGCAGCTGTTGATAGTCGACAAAATTCTTGAATTCACCTGAGAGCGATGACACACTTGTCTCACCTGCAACGGTCGTAAGTGATCCCGCATCTCTGACAAATTCGACTGGTGTCATACGTCCGACCAACTGCCCCTGCTACAACCTGTCACACAAGCAAACACACCCAGCGACCGGACACTCTGCATGTCCCTCTGCGTCCTCCTCGTCTCCCTCGAACCACTCGATCACATGCTTTTGATGCCCGCCATGATGGCAGTTCTGACAAAACACCAACGCATTCGCCAACGTGCTTCCATTCTCGTCTTCCTCTGGCGCCGTATCGATCTGTAACAGACAGATGGAGCATTTGGGTAGGCGGTTCGTGCAGTTTGTGCAGTACGTCCGGGAGGTGACTTCGCTTGTCCCGACGTTTCCCGTAAGATCCTTTTGACAATAGTTGCATCGGAGCACGACTTGTTTCGGGGTCTTGATATTGTCTCCGTAGTAGCGTGCTATACTGCCGCGCATCATGTCGAACCTTACTCGCGCCTTGAAACATTTCCACCCATCCAGCATATCCCGATAGGTTTCGATCCAGCGCGAGACGTTGCCAATCTTGGCAGGGATCAGGGCACCGATGATTGCTGCCGTCTGGATATCGCCCGTCCGGTCCAAATATTGCTGAACGAGCTGTATCCCGTCCGTCGTCAGCCCGAGCAAGACGATCCCGTGCAAAGACCCATCCTCGAGACACCGGCGTGCTTGTTCTTCCAGGAACCGGGAGAGCATATCGTCCCCTACGAACCGAATGGCAAGCACGATCCGCTCAAGCAGCGGGAGGTCGGTGTCGTATAGGATCTCGCCCCATGATGTATCGCCCGCGAGACTCTTGACCATGGCGCGTAGGTATGGGTCGCTGAGTTCCATGTGTAGGACCGAGGAGGGTTCGATCCGGCGTTGCATTAGAAGTGTGCCCATGAGGCGATGTTTTTCATCTACAGAGAGGTCAGGCGAGGTATAACGCAGGAGGGACGGCACATACCTTTACTGTTGTGTAACATCGAGACGGCTGTCTGTGTCTTTTTGTTGAACAATGCAATACACGCCGCCTTTGTCACCTGCGTTTGTCCGATCCTGCCTCTGGAGAATCAGCGCTCGCTCCGGACCGCCGCAAACGAACTCACCGCTCAATCTCGATATCCAGCCGCTCACCCGTTAGTTCTCCACAGAGAGCCAACATCAACCTCCGATGCGGCGCCTTTGGTCCATCAGAGACCAAGCCCGCCTCGACAAAATCCACCTGCCGATCAGCGAGGATGGTATGTAGCGCGCGAAGGTAGTCTGGTTGCATGCTTGAGTCCAGGGATGCGCGAGAGGCAGTGTTGGGGGACCATGTAGGCTGGTGTTTGAACCATTCTTGGTGGGGGTGGGATTGGAACTCGGATTGGGGGATGTGGGGTGATCCGGTCGGTCTTTTGCGGTCTTCCAGAGACGGGTTTGAGGTCGGGCCGTTACGCCCGGTCCAGATTCCACAGACGCCTTGCAGGCAGAAATCGAATCCGTCGACCTTTGAGCTCCGTGATGGAGCGGGTTTGCTCATCAGGTGGACGAAGCCTGTCGGTCGATACGTTAGTGCATGTTCCCACAACGCGGAAAGGACCTACGATCCAGCCATTCAAACAAGAGACCACCCGTAGTCGGTAACCGGCTCTCTACCAGATCATTCGCCATCAACTGCGCGATCCATCAGCGCCGAACAAAAGTCACACCACGAGTGTACTCACATCCAACCCAAACCCAGCCTCCGCTTTCCGCTTCATCACCACACCCACATCCTCACCCAATAGATCCGCCCACACCTGCTCATCCAGATCTTCAACCTTCCCCCGACCGGTCTGGTGTGACCCCCTCCGCCCACCCGTAGACTGCGCACCCCGACTCGTGCTCCTCGTCCTAGCCCCAGTCGCCCGAGGATGCCGCCACGCCGTTCCCGAATTAACAACGTACGCGGCCGGGGGATCGGTGAGGCTTAGTTGTTTAATGTTTAGTGTCGTTCGGGCCGCGGCGGATGATTGTTCCGGTTGACGACCGCGGGAGACGGAGCGTCTGTCTGCTGCTGTGTTTGTGGCTGTTGCGGGGGTTGTGGTCAAAGTGGGGGCTGTGAGTCGTGCGGCTACATCCAGCATGAATGGGTCGATCGGGTCTTGTTCGGTTTTTAGGTTTGGGATCACGAGCCGCGGTTCGGGTGCGTCGTCGTGGATGAGGGAGGTGTCGCCTGCTCGACTTGCTGATGTGAGCGCTGGGGCGAGTTTGAGGGTATCAACGAACATGGCGCCGTCTCTGCACACTGTGAGGATGTTTTGTTGTGTTGCGCGCGGGGAGGGGAGGTACGTGAACGATGCGAGGGATTGGAGGGGCCGTGATGCGCCTCTGATGTGGGTTAGAGCGGCCCAACTTGCTGATCCGTCCGTGTCCCCTACCGACTCTTCGGGGACGAGCTGCCCACTAATCACATCATACACGAGCACTCCACCATCCCTTGTTCCCACTCCGAGACGCTCACCTCCGCGCCCACGTCCACTTTCGTCCCATCCGAGATGGACGACGCCTCCCCTCGCAGCCTCGAAATTCAACACATCGCCCTGCTGGTACCGTGTATCCCAGATGCGGACCGTTCCCCCGAGGCCTTCCTCTGCGGAGGCGACGAGGTGCGGGTTGAGGGGGGCTGAGGAGAGGTGGTAGACTGCTCGTGTTGGTGCCGACCAAGATACTTGGAGATCCTGTGTCGTCGTCGGAACAGGAGGAGGGTTGCTGGATACCGAGGTTGATAGACGGGACGGGACGGCGGGTTGGTATGCTGTTCCTGGTGTAAGCGGGTTGGACGAGTTTCCGGATGTCGAGGGCAGATGGGTACGTAGGTCGAGGAGGCGGATGATCTTCGAGTTTGAGGAGGCGAGGATGAGTGATACCGAGTTGGGGAGGGTTTCGACCGCGTTGATGGTTTCGCTGGGGAGGAGTTGTTGGATTGGTTGTGCGGTTGTTCCGGTCGGCATGAACTGGATGTCTAGGCGTCCTTCCGAGCCGAGGGGGAACCTTCGACTGGCGGGTGGTGTTGGATATGCCCCGTGCGACAAGGCAAGCTCGAGATCCCAAATCATCAAGCTGCATTCCGACCGCGTCTTGTCGTATCCGGCGACCAAGTAGTGCGGATCGACCTTTGAAAACGCGAGCGCATTGCAGGCACGGCTGTGTCGGATCGAAAGCATGCCCAACGAGCCAGACTCTGCCGCCTGGGCCTGGTTGTACGCCGAGACGGCATGCGAGTAAGTATGTCCTACCGTTTCGACCGGAAACTCTGCACTCCGCGGCCTCGTCCACCGCTCCACGTCCAGCAAATGGACCGCGCCGCTCGCGAGCCCGGTCGCTACTACGCCGTGCGCAGACCAGGCGATGCTCCTACTCGGGGTGGCGTGTGCATACCCGTCGACGAGGTGGATCCGGTTCAGCAGCGGGTCCCAGAGGTAGTAGTTGAGTTGGCCGTGTGTGTGTCCGTGTTCGGCGACGAGGAACCCGGGTTTGGGCGAGCGCCGGTTCGGGTCGGCGAGGACACGGCGGCGGGTTGTCTGCATGGCTGGTGGTGAGTGGGTGGGTGGGTGGTGGGTGGCCGGGTGGGTGGCTGGGTGGCACTTGTCGTTTTCGTCAAAGTAGCTGAAGGGAATTCAGCGATTCAGACTGCTATCCAGCGGGAGCGGGCGCACCCGGGCATCCCCGGAAGCGGTCGAGGAGACAGGAAGAGCCGTAAATGGGCGTATATGGCCGGAAATTCTGACAGCTTTCAGGATTCAGGAGCGACTGGCCGGCCGTCTGGACCTAGGTTGGCCTAGTGCCATCCCGTCTTCAGCCACATCGGACGGCTAAGCTGGCACCTTCAGCTTCAGCAACCAGCGCATGAAGCACTCGACAGAGAACGCCGGGCGGGTTCCTCTCATTGGAAGCGTAAGAGCCTTGCATATCGTCCAGTGGATCATGCGTACTATCAGTACTCGCTCCCCTACTCCGGCACTCTCTACAAAATCTGAGCAGCGGTTTAACAGGTTTTGAGCTTCTGGTTTAATCTCTCTTCCAGGGGATCGAAGGATTCCGCGGGTGAGACATCCGACGGCGGCCGCAACAGCACCCTGGGCCTTCCGCTGGTGATTCAATCGCGTATACCTCATGAGCATGTTCTACGACCGCTGGTGACTGAAACGCTCATATGCAGAACGATGTTGGCGTATACGCTGCTTCTCAACGTGGCTTAACCTCCGCAGACACGCCTCGAAACAGCGCACTGATGTTTATACAGATGGAGGCGACGTTCGATTCTTGGGAGCATCTACCACCCATGCTCAAATCTCACCAGTACGCTGAACCTTCACCCCTGTTAGCATCCAACGAAGCCAAGAACGACTCCTTCTAACCTACGAGTCGCTCGAAGAGCGTTTCTCCGGCGTCAAGTCCGCCATTTGGGCTTTCTGGCAACGGAGGAAGCGAGGACGGGTCGACGCTGCCAAGGTCCGGGAATACATGCGGTGCCATGGTCACTCTAGCTTCCACAACCGTTGCATGTGGCACCTGCTCCTGGAATCAGAGGAGCGTATGCCTATCGCCGCCCAGCGAAAGGGTATCCTCCACAAGGTGCGACTTTAACTCTACACGCCATTTCCGACGCCAAGTTTGACGGAAATGCGAGGGCGCAGTTTCCTCGAGGGGGAGGGTAGTTGTAGTGATCTCCCAGTATGACCTAGTAGGGCGTCACCCTATGACATAGGATTCCATACTCACAAAGACTAGCCACTACATGCTCAGTACTAAGATCACTGCCAACCGCTAGAATCCCGAAGTCCTCGACGGATCCGCCCGATTACGTAACTTCTCTGTTAGATAATGACAACCAACGAGCTTGGGATGATTCAGCTACGCACGTTGCTTACGTCTGCATCAACCCGCCTCAGGAGAATTGCTCGTATTACTCATATTGCTCGCACCACTCGCATTACTCGTATCACTCGTATTGCTTGTATTGCTTGTATTGCTTGTATTGCTTGTATTGCTTGTATTGCTTGTATTGCTTGTATTGCTTGTATTGCTTGTATTGCTTGTATTGCTTGTCGTGCCCCCTTGGAACCGTCTCTCTTTCTCCTCTTGCCTAGCA
>JANGFJ010000022.1:0-76832 GCA_025758675.1 Naganishia antarctica
TCCCTCGCCATGAAGCAACCCCCCGTTAATTCGTTGAGGCCCGCGGTACATACCGGACCTTCTTGCAGCGCCCCCCCCCGCCCCCCCCCCCCCCCCCCCCCCGGTATGCCTGCTGCCAATGCCGCCGAGATGCATGAGGTGAGCTTGTTCGTGTCACGCAGGCTCCGCATCATGCCTGGTAGGGAGATTGAGGACAGCTTTTAGGTCAAATATGGGCTACGGGAAACTCCCTATCAGCTTCCCTATCTCACTAGTTCTGCAGCAGGTAAAATCATTTTCATCCAGCCTTGCGATATCTACTTGTTGAAGTTGATAGAGGAAGCCCCCAGTGATCGCAGCTAGGAGCCCGTACTACAGTAAAAGTGGTTCAGGTTTAAGTTTTGATTCACTTCCTCGCTTGTCCAACTGCATCCTCCTCCGGCCTCTTGCCGGCGGATGCTGGATGGGTTCCTGCTTGATTAAATCACTATCGCCTCGTAAACGTTTCCCGCTGTAGTGAAGCTGATAGTGATTTTTTACAGGTCAGAGCGGATTCTTTTTACTAGCTCCTTGGCGAATTGCGATAAATTGAACCGCCTAGCGTTGACATCACTGTGGAGCAGCAATTAGACTAGCAGAGCTACTAGCAGTAGGCTAGCAATAGTGGTGGAGTGAGCTAAGAAGGTCCGCCCAACTATTCAACCACTGCTGTTAATTCATCAGTTTGCGTGAATTCGTAACATTATGGTTGCTTTGACACCGGCTTTCTGCCCTCGAGATCTCCCTCCTGGGGAGTGCGCGGTGGCGCACGGCCGCGGCAAAGTCATCTCTCGCAGATTCTTTCGCTCCGCTGACTGTGCTCTCCGCACTGAAACTGATGCAGCTGCTGCGCCTCAACCTGCCTGCTAACCCATCACTTGCTCAAACGCTGACCAACACCCGTGAGCTCACCAGTGGTGAACAAATGCAGCGCAAGGCAGCTGGCTGAAAATGAGCGCTCAATGGCTCAATGGGGAGAAATCAGAATGCGCTCCAACCTCCAACAAGCCAACAAGCCCCGCCGCGCAGTCAGATCCTTTCCAGCCTTGCACATTCCAGAGATCTGACTAGGCATGCTGTACCGCACGAGCTGAAACTCGACGGAGCCGAAGCCGAAAGAGTCGGGTTTCTGCACAACTGTACATGGAGAGAAAGCGCCTCCTGAATTCGCCTAGACTAGCGAAGGATCTGTCTTCTTCTTTTGCACGCTTTCGTTGATTTCATGTTGCGTGCTGCTCCGGACGTACACCGTTTGTTGACGACTCGCTTAGTGACGGACAATCCGATTATCGTTGTGCAGCTCCTACATACCAGCACCGTGGTTGCCGCCAGCTTTGCCGCCCAAACACTGACCAACGACAAGCCAGCGACAAGACACAAGTGAGCACTGTCGGCCGCTGTTCCCGGTTGCACATATCGCCTTGTTCCTAGCCAGCTCGCCTACAACTACGCTTTCCAGCATCCTACGTTCGATATACCACGCAGCTTTGAGAACTACAAGGGATGCCTGGAGCTCGGCACTGGTGGCAACAAGCTTGAATCTGCAAATCATCAGTAAAGGACAAGTCGCAAACAGATCCTCCAAAACCAACCCGGTCCGATCCTGCAATATCAATGCCAGGTTAATGCCAACCACTGGACAGGCTGTGTGTGGCTTGCTTTCGCCTTCATCGCCAACGAGTACGCCTGAGACTGTTGCCCCAGCAGATATCACATCGGTGGATCGTTATTCGGGAACAACGTGATACGCTCTCGGCTTATCAGCGAAAATCAAGCCGCGCTAGACTCTGCAAAATCCGATAATCCACAGTTTCATTTCATTGTTCCTCGCATATACAACTGGAACGGCCTATTGTTTCTCGTTCAAAGGGCCCCAGCATCTCTGTACGCATTGGCGTAGCATTATCGAACACACCTTCTCACCATTGTCCTTGGCCGTCCCGGGAGCCGTGTGGTGCGAGACATAGAGGTCGAACGGAACACTGCGACGACGCATTGTGGTTGGACAAGAATCAGCAAATCGGCATAGAGGATTGGTGGCAGGTCATATCTTGTAAGTGGTCATATATCGCATTCCAGCTCTCAACACTTACCCATTCGAGTTCTTGCTGGACGAATCTGCGACCTCCCTGTTCCGACAGGAGAAAATTCCATTCGAGATGACCCAATCCCTCCACTCATCCGCTCAGGTTTTCGTGAAGCAAGATCCGAACGCTTCACCAACAGGAAGCTCACCCGGACAGGCGACGTTGCCCGACTTTCGCAATCAAGAACAATATATGCAGGAAACTTCCTATCATTACACTGGAGATCGGGTCGGGTACGTCGACATGCAGGGAAACCACCTTGTCCAGCCTCACAGCGCACCGTTGGCTCCACTCTACATCAAGGCTGCAAAGTATGAACCATTTGCCCACTCGGGAGCGGTCGAACCACCATTCCGAGGGTACTGTGAGAACACGCACGACGCCCTCATCCTCTTTGAAGCCGCAAAGCGAGGCATCATACCGAGAGTGACGCGACGGTTGACGGATAGGGAAAAGATTGCAATGATCAAAAGTGGGGCGGTCTTTGTTTTTGACGAACACGAGAGCAATATCAAACGATGGACGGATGGTATGAGCTGGAGTCCGAGTCGGATATTCGGAAACTATCTGGTAAGCACGCACATCACGACGGTCGGTTTCCAAAGTTGAACACGATATTTCCCTCGACAGACGTATCGTGAAATCGTGGACAAGTCTGAAGTAACGGCTTCAGCGAACGCTGCAGCATCAACAGTAAATGACGCTTCCGGACTACCTCAGACCTCACAATCTCGTCCCTTTCCCCGCAATCCTCTTCCTGGAACGGCCCGGAACCGACCACATCTGTCCGCGGCGAGCGTCAGTGGTCTCGAGTTGCCAAACAACACAAACAGTCCCCGCAGTGCGAGCGACGCTCAATCGCAGCCGCTTGAAACCACTCGAAATGGCAAGAAAGGAGGGCAATCCGCCAAGAATTTCTGGCGGCCCAATGGTCTTGTGAAGAGGGTTGGTGTCAGACTCGTTGGACTCGTTGGCTTTTACTGATTCCCTGGTGGTCATCAGACGATATCCGTGCTGGTCAACGGTTATCATCAACATTTAGTCTCATATTATAATCCGGTCGATGTTCACGAGGACCGCCTGTATAGACCGAGGGACATACCTCTCCTTGCCGAACTCGAGATTGGCGACGAGTATCTGCGGTCCGACTCCTTCAGACTTCCCATTCAGACTGCACTATCTGCTGATGGCAAGCTGCAGTATGTGTAAGTCGAATCGTCTGCGCAAGTTTACCCGTCGTGGGCTCATCAACGGTATCGTAACAGTGGCGAACCTAGCAGTGTCCCAGGACAGTCGAACCAACAGAGTCAGCAAGATACCTTTCCGTCGCATCCTACAATGCCAGCTCCCCCTGCTACTGCGCCGATGCGGCAGCAGACGGTGTACAACATCTCGCCGCAAGGGTATTCTTTCGCTACAGTCCCCAAGGAAGTCGTCCTCGATCACAGTTCGCATAGTAGGCCCAGTACCGGAACGTCGCATGGAAGCGTCATCACACCAATGTCTCCTCTCACAGGGGGAAACTATTACGACAACTATCTTGAGCAAGAGCAGCAGAAAGCTATGGCGAATACCGCACCGGTGGTATGGCAGGTACCACTTCCATCGACTCATCAGCGCCCTCACACTACGCAATTCGCTGGCGGGGCTTCCATGTCTCGACAATTGTCGGAAGGAACGGGCAGGGATAAAATGTCGGCTCGGATGCGGGCCAGCTCTCGATATCAGCCATACGGCAGTCCGGATCAAATGAATTTCCCCCAAACCGCAATGCAGTTGGTCCTTCCCGGGCATACTGCGAGACAACCTGCGATGCGCCGAACTCCTTCATATCAGAACGGACAGGCAACGTATGTGCCGATGACACCCGTCGTTGAAACCGTTACGAATAGCCCAGCAATGGCTAACGTAATTGTGCTCAACTCCGCTGGAATACCAATCGAAATGCAAAGGCAACAGGTGCAGCAGTCACCAACTCGCACGGCAGTTTCGCAGGGTTCACCCAGCGATATGCAACAGATGCCGTATGCAAACAGGGAACACAGCAGTACACCACAATATAGTCATTTCGGCAACTCTCAGCCCCAACCTGCGTCTGCCGCACCTGAAGGATCGATGGACATGGCCTCTCCGCAACATATCCGAACTTTCAGTAACAGCTACAATTCACTGGATGACATGGCTATAGTGAACTCACTGCCAAATCCTGGATGGCAGGGTATGGCCCCATCCTCTATGCCGTCCCAGTATATGGAGACGCCAAATGTCAAGATGGAGCTTTTCCCTCCAGCCTCAGATTCGGCCGATATGATTCGGTCCTACTCTGGCCCTCCAGGCAGCGCAATGAATTCTTATCATCCCTCAATGACGACGCAATACGCAAATCAAAATGGCGAGAACCTTGTATCGGCTTCAAACGGTCAGTGGATGGTGCCAGTAATGCCCCAAGAACCACAGTCGCGGACAGTGATGTCGACTTCGTACCAACATCAACAACCCATGCAGAGCATGGGGCCTCCTCAAGTCGTTCTCTCTGGATGGCAAATGGCTCCCGTGTACCAGGATGCACAGGACTCGCAACCGATACAAACAGTATATTACAGTCAAATGCCTGGTCAAGCGCAGTGACACTCGGAATGCAGGTAATCTCGCAACAATGTATGTATCACTCCACAATTTTGTATCGGGTATCTCTCCAGTTCACAGGGAAAGAGGACACCATGTAGACGTGGTCTTGGGCTTGACCCAGTTCACACTGTATCAATATGGGCATCATGTTACAAGCATACACAAAATTCCACGTATCCTCCTCCGCGGAACAGGATCTGGTGTTTGGCGACAGCGTTATGCGCCCTTCAGGCGATACTTCAGACCACTGAGGCGTTCCAGTCGAACCCGTGTCGCGTGCTCTTCCTCGGTTTGCAAGATGACCAGAAGCAACAGCAGGAACGGGAATCCCCAGAACAGTATTTCGTGCGCTCGTTGTCCTTGAAGGAAACTGGCCGTCATCGGCGCAAAAGTCGGTATCAGGAGCAAGTGGAGAGGTACAAGATCCCGCAGATCTGGCACTTTGCTTCCCTTCCATCCTATCCGTGACAGAGCGAGATTGACGTTCGTGGTAAACACGAGGACCGGATGTTGCAGCACCAGGAATAGAAGGGCTAGCTGACCGAATGGGAGAGATAGATTCGTGGCATCGTTAAAGCTCAAAATCAGGCGGACCAGATATCTGTGAGAAAAGAAGATTGGTGACTGGGCCTAGACACGAATACCTCGACTCACAAACAGAAACTGAGGCAAATCAAGCTGTCCAAAGCGAGAAGATTCCTTCCGGTTTCCTCTTCATTTCGCCGAGATAGCTTCTGAATCAGTTCCTCCTGTTCTGAAAGTCGAGAGGTGCAGGGAGCGATTCAACTTGCAGTCGTCTGAACGAATTATGGGTTCTCAAATACCGTCCTCGTCTAGGGCTACACCTGTATCAAAGAGCGAACATGTCAGCTCAATCGAGCATAGTGCGTTCACGTATGTAGACTTACGTTGCACAGGAAAGTGCAGAACATCCTCGTCTTCCGCTGTAAAACCTCTCCGCAGGCTCATCTGAATTGCGGTCTGCAGCTGGTTGGGATCTGTGGATGGGTGGATCCTGATACGAAGGGCGTTTGCGATAGAAAACACTAGAACTGCATCGTATAGGTGGTGACACGAGGACATAAGCATAACGATATCGATGATCCGCAATCGAGCACCTCCACCTCCCGGAATTCAGGTTGCAACACAGGACCGTTGCAGAACTGCTATAGCAATGTCCTTACAGGCATACTATCAAATTGAACACCGTAGGCTGACCTATATTCCCACAACCATTGACCTCATCTGGATACAGCGTTTTGCTTGTCCGCCAGCAGTACAACGTCGCTCAAGTGCGGATCGAAGACATCATTTGGCCGCGAACGAAGAATGGATGCACTGCTCCGACCGTTACAGGATGCTGTCGAGGGGATTACCGTTAGTACCTAGGCACCTACGTTTGATTCTATTGGACTGACCAAGGGTTTCCTATTCAGGATTTTGAAGGCCAAAAGACGAGTGAAAGGATAGCGAAATATGGCTTGATCGTCTCCGCCGTGAGCCCTTCCCGTACAGCCTCTTTCTGATGGCTCCTAATCACCATCTACTGCGGGCTAGGTGATAGCCTACTTCATCGGTTTAGGCCTCGGGTCTGTCAAGTACTCCATGATTTCGTTTGGTTTTGGCTTTCTCGTCGTATTACTGGTATGTAACCCGCTTTTTCCGGGTCGTGCGCCTGAAGTTGAACGTGTGTTTGATGATGCACAGATCGCTGTTCCCCCATGGCCGGTATACAACTCGCATCCTATCAAGTGGTTGCCGGTGCGCCGTTCCAAGGAGGACTAGGGCCTCCAATCGGATACGCGAATGCGCACGGAGCGTTGTACATTAGATGAAGGGACAACCGTTGTACATCAGAACAGGCTCAAACTTAAGGGAGATATCCAGATAACCTGAGAATACAGCACACCACAAGTATGAGAAATCAAGAATACAACCATTCCATCCCTTCCGTGCATCTGCGGGACAACCATAAAACGTTTATCGGCAATTATGATGCTGCAGCGTCTTCCGCAAACATATTTGCCAGCTCGTTGTTTGCGTCTTCTTCAGTATCCGGGACGAACACCTGTGTAGAAGAATACGAATGAGCTTCCTTCGACAGTCTCCGCCGGTAGCAATCACTTACCTCGAAAGCCGTCTTTTCTCCCTTGTTGATCCTCTCTTTCGTGTGCTCTTTCGTAAGTCCCTTGGCGCCCAGGCCGGCGGTCCATCCTTTTTCTCGAGCAAAGGCTTCCGGGGATCGATCCAGTAACATGTCGAGATCTTCGTCACTGTTCGGTTCTAGGTTTTAGTATCGAGTGACGGCAACCCCCTCATGCGGATACTTACCTGATTACGCGGTCGTCCTTTGTAACAAAGGTGATTTCCTCGCTATCTAGAGCCAGCAGCTCCTTTGCCCAATCTTCCGTCTTTGCTTGTTTCTTTTCTCGACCAAGCAAGATTTTACCATTCTTGTCGACAGCTCCGAATTTGCCGCGAGAGATAACGAGGGCTTCTAGCTTTCGTTTGTTGCTTGCTTTCGCCAAAATCCTGCTCTCGACGGTGTGAGCAGTAACGAGACGGAAGATAAGGACCGGCTTCGTCTGACCGATTCGATGTGCCCGATCAGCGGCTTGAAGATCTGCTTGCGGATTCCAATCTTGGTCGAAGAATATAACGGTATCGGCTGCGACTAGGTTGACTCCTAGACCACCGGCTCTCGTACTGAGCAAGAAAAGCTTGACCGCATCAGGAGAATCTCCAGCGTTGTTGAAGTCATTCATCTGGGAAAGTCGGTCAGGTTGTTTAGTCGACCCATCGATTCGGTACACTCGCCACCCTTTGAATTCGGTGGCCCAATCTTGGATGACGTCGAGCATGGTGGCGAATTGCGAAAAGATAAGGACCTTGTGTCCACGCTCGAACAAGGCATCGAGTAGCCGATTAAGGAGGAGCATCTTGCCGCTTGCGTTCACAAGATCGTCATTGATTACGTATTCTCCGGTAGTCATGTCCCTTGGCCAGTCGAAGAGAAACGGATGACTTGAAACTTTTCGAAGCTGCATGATCATATTTTGCAGTCTCATGTTGTTGACTTTCTTGGTGGCGTGCCGGATTGCCCATTCCCTGCCGGTTGCTTCCATAGTCTTGGCAGGGACTTCAATTTCCCTCGTCTTGACGGGAAGTCCAGCTTCTATACGTTGAGCGAATCGTTCGTCGTCATTCTCGATCCGGTAATTTAGCCTGGTCTGCTTTGCGAGTCGTCGGCTGGATCTACGAGTGCCTTCTGTATCCGCAGTATCGTTGCCAGTATCTGTAAGGTCCGCGGTATCGTTCGAAGGAGCGGGTGAAGGCTCGTGCGAAGATACACCGGACATCTTCTCGATCAGATAATCACGAATCTCGTGATTAACAATGGCTTTATAAATCTCGGCTTGTGACTGAGTCAAAGGAGCCTTGAGGAGGTACTCCTTTTTGGGCGGCATGTTGGGCTCGACGTCAATCTTGAGTCGCCTCAACAGGAAAGGTTTGAGAATCTCATGCAGGGTGGTCACGATATCAGTCTTTCCCAGGCCGCTGGTATCACCGTTGTTACGAAGGTTATCGAAATCGAACCTGAAAGGCATGAAGAGGTGAGCTTCTTGCGAAGATGACTACAGAGTTGAGGCGGAAGAGACTCACCATTGCTGGAATGTAGTCAAGTCGTCAAAGACTTCAGGCAGAATGAAGTTGAGCAGTGACCACAGCTCAGTGAGATTGTTCTAGCCAAGCAAACGCATCCTCGAATCAGAATCATCTGTCAAGGAGGTGCGGGCCATCAGACTCACGTGCAATGGTGTCCCGGTCAGTAGCAGCCTGTTTGCACTTCGATAGGTCTTCAGTTCCCGGATCAATCTGACAGCAAGATAACAAGGGGATCAATTGCTTTTGCGGGAATAAAGTTGACCGAAAGCTCATACTTTGAATTCAGGTTCTTCAGTCGATGGCCCTCATCCACCACAATATACTGACATCGCGATATAGGTTAGTGCATGTTAGTCTATCAAGAGGGTCGTGCTTACCTTCCAATCGTACGTCGAAAGGTATTTCTGATCCTTGATAATCATTTCGTAAGTGGTAACCACCTGCCGATGCAAAGGTCACGGTCAATCACAGAAACGCAGGTACTGCAGCAAAATATACTTGCCACCGGGAATGCGGGGATATTGGCGTTGGACCCCTCGATCTTCTTGCGTTTACCTTGAGGCACACTGCGCGGATCCATCTTCTCCTTTCGCATTTCATCACGCTCTGGTGGGGTCCCGTGATACATGATGACCTGGATTTCGCAAGAACAGTTACATCAGCGGCCATTTACTCAAAGAGATCATAACCGCGGCCTACAGGAATATCGGGAGCGAATTTGGAAAACTCGTTTACCCAATTGGCAAGAACAGATAGAGGGCAAACGATGAGATATGGGCCGGGCGCGTTCATAGCCATCAAGTGGGCGAGAAAAGAGATGGTTTGAATCGTCTATATTGAAAGAAGGATAGACATCAGCTTCTAATATCGATTGTTACGATTATCTTGAGATGCTAACCTTTCCAAGACCCATCTCGTCGGCCAGGATACCGTTCAATCCATTCTCGTACAAACTAACCATCCACTGCACGCCTGCGAGCTGATAATCTCGAAGTTTGGCGCCCGTGACCAAAGCTGGCTGCTGACCCATGTAGATCTTGGCGGTCTGATTGGAAGCGTTCTCCGAATTTGTCTGAGGTGGAGCGGTAGCCGTTGTAGGCTCGTCTGAAGCTGATTGTTGATCGTCGGCCTGCTCTGGAACGTCTTCAGCCGGGATGACCGCGACCGCCTTCCCCCTTGTTGTCCGTCTCCTCTTTACAGTAGGTTTCTCCTCTACCGGCTCCACAGGAGTCGAAGGGGCGACAGCTGCAGCCGTACCCCTAACGGCTCTCGTCTTCTTCGCATTCGGCTCCTCGACAACAGATCGGACCTCCTTGTTACCCTTCCTTGTCGCAGCTCGTTCTTCCTGCTTTGCTTTCATCTGACGTTGTCGTTCCATTCGGTCGCCAACGAGTTTGGCATAGATGGACGATTTCTCGAGCAAAAACTTGAGCCGGAGCTGAGATGCCTGTTCATCTGGACTGATCGGTGCAGCAGGTTCCACAGCAGCGGTGGTCGGACTTGTGGATGAGGAGGCCACCGTTTCCCCGTTATTCTCGGCATTCTCCTGCTCCCGCTGGAATTCTTCTTGCATCTCCTTGTCTGGTGATGCATCAGCGGCCGGCGCTTTGGTGAAGTCCATGGCGTGAATCCCGTTCGCAGTTATCGACATGGCGCCCGATTATTGGAATCGGTGGTCCTTTAAGATGAAAAGTAGCGTATACTCAGAATCTTCGGGGAAGATACGTTGGAGGGTGGCGGACGAGGTGTCCAAGGAAGACTATGCCCGGCTTGAATATATAGCAAGCAGCAGATTGCAACCCATGGTTCACATGAAAGGGAAGCGAAGATCGGCGTATCAACTGAATCAATCCGATCGAACACTAAAAGCCTTTTGTGAACGCGCGACGCGTCCAACTCAAAGTTAAGCGCATCCTCCAGTAAAGGGTTTTTGCCACCCATATTGAGGTTGCAAAGTTCCTTTCAGGGAATCATCTTACCAAGACAAGGAGCTTTCACAATTGACCTAGGAGGCTGGAGGATGTTCACCTCACCGACAAGGGAAACACAGAAGCTATCTCTATGCATGGAGTGAGGGTGATGGAATGGGTAAAACAACGACTGCGTCCTTCCGCCGACTTGAACACTATCTTGGGCACTTCGAACCTTCAGTGTTCCTGACACCTGCTCGCGCTGACTGGCTGGTATCGCCTTAGTATCCGAGGAATCTAGACAAACCAGGCTTGCCTGGGTACTCGTTCTTGGGGTTATTGAGAGTGTAAGGATAACGCTCCGACGATATCACCCGCGGTGATTTGGCAAGGTACAGGAACTGTGAGAAGGGGAAGTCAACCAAAGTCGGTCCATCAGATAAACGTCCTTGACAAATTGAGGAAGGCACTCACAACTCCAGATATGATTCCCGTCCCAGCGCTCCCAGCGAGGATGAAGCCTGTGTTAGCACATAGCTATCAGCGACCGTAGGCAATTTTCGAGCCCAGTACGCTCGAATGGCAGACCGCCTGATAGACTCTAGAGTACTCACCTGCGAGTAGACAAAACCACTGAGTGTTCGGGCCCGTCTTCTCTCCCCACTCATTCTCTCCAGAATCGAGGCCATAGAAACTTTGAGAAAGATATCCAAACGTTACGAAGACTTTGAAGAACGCTGATGGCCCCGTTAGTACGAGTCAGTTGATGCGTCCGTTTCCTGTGAGGGAAAGATCACTTACCCAGTGCGGCCAAGAAGAAGGGCATCGGCTTGGCAGCTTGTGATTGCTCCTCACTATATGGGTCCCGCAGGGCAGTGTCCCGATCGAATGTGATACCGTCTAACCACTGTTTCGATAGGTCAGCGGCCGGAGTAGTCGAACCTTCTACCGGGAACATACCAGTGTTTTTATTATTCGCCAACAAATGTTATTATTGCTTGGGATGGCGAGAGCGAGATCCGCAAAAATGATAATCAAGGCGGCGATCACTACATGCGAGGAAGACGGTAAGCACATGACAGTACATACGACGAGGAGCTGCAGGGAAGAATTACTGAGGAAGATTTGCCATCCTGTTGACCAGACGATTGAGCCTAAATGTTTTGGCACATTCGTCTGCTGCACGTAGCCGCAAGTCGGATCGAAGTCTTGGTCGTTCTGGTGAAGACGGGCAGCTGTGTTGAGGTCGTTAGCGAGAAGGGCCGTCCAAGGAGGACATCACCGGCTTACGAGCTTCTCCCCAATCATATTCATTCACGAACCGTCGCAACGAATTGGAAAGCTGTAATAAACCCGGGACAATCCGTGAGCCCTTGTGGGCAGCCGCAGCTGCCGCTTTACACATACGATGAAGCCTTCTGCCACAATTATCATGACGGCTGCACCGACAGAGGCCCAGTGAAGGATATAGACTGCTATCATGCAGGCTCTACATGGCGGCGTTGGGTAACATATCACTCTCGTCAATAATAAAGCCTCAGGTTTCTGCTATGAAGGCGGCACACACCTTTGCATGGGCTGCACAGGAATCGTGGCAAGCACCAATTGGGTCAGATTAAACATGTGTCCAAGCTCACCGACGGCGACCCAGAGGGAAAAGACTTACATCCATCCCTCGTGCCCTCTTTTCTTCATAATCGGTATCGTCGGGCATCTTGCTGACCGTTTTTCTTTGAGGTTTTGATTAGCGGTTATGTTTTATATCTACACAAGGGTGTCTGCAAGTTGTAAGCCGAGTAGGGGGTAGAAAGACGATTGTTTGTTGGAGAAGGTGTATTGTTGTTTTAGGGAGAATTGAAAAGGGTGAAAGTGGGACGACAGAGTGGGTCGCGTTCGGGCTGCGTGAGGGCGAAAGGAGAGGGAGAGGGCGTATCGTAGGAGCGGGGAGCGGGCTTTGAGAAAGACGAGTCCCACCCGACAAGAGAGCTGATCAGGGAGCCTGACGAGGACATATATAGGCAATTCCCGACTGCCAGTATGCGAAACAGACCGAGGTATCCTTTGAGCCGAATACCCTTTTCTTTACTTCAAGCTCCCTGACAGGAAAGTTTTCAAAGGAGCACGCAGGAGGTTGTTGGATTCTGGTTTTGAACCTGAAACCAAAACGATTTTCCTGCTGTGCATGTAAAGTGGCAAATGTGCTTGCTATACGCTGATGTCGAAAACATCATGAGGTAAAGAACCGCAGCATATCGACAGCCCAATGGGGTTTCAACTGGGTTTCGGAGATTTCCTTTTCAATTCCAAGAGCTTTATTTGTGGGAAAGCTATCAGGCATATACTCTTGTGACATGGTTTCGAGTGCAACTAGCCAATTAGCCAGTCCTACCGCAATCTCGCACCAGTCTTGTTGTAATGCTTCAAGGCATGCTGCATCCCGCGTGTTTGCGTTCTTTGTTGCACGTGACCCGATTGATTTCGGCGACGGGGTGAACCGTCCCTAGAAGATTATCTACCAGGTCGAGCTGAAGTCGAGTGGGCACCACTGTCGGAATATCAGCTGAGATTCTGTACTAGTCCGCCATGTCCGAAGCAGGTCCATCGTCTCCGCCTCCCGCTGCGGCACCGGTCAACAAGAACAACCGGTACAGGAAGGAAAAACGTGAGTGGCGTCTCGTCTCCGGTTGCTGTGCTGTGCGATCGGTACTGATTACTGTCATATTCAGCATGGGACACGGATGATATCGATCAGTAAGTGTGCTATGCTGCTGTTCGTAACAACATACTCACAGACGTGTTCTTTTCTTTTACTTCCAGCTGGAAGATTGATGCATTTACTGCCGATGACAATAAAGCCGGTCCCTTCTTGGAAGAGTCGTCCTTTGCCATCCTCTTCCCCAAATACCGCGAACAATATCTCCGGGAATCATGGTCAACCCTCACCAACATTCTCACCACACACGGAGTCGCCTGTGTTCTCGATCTCGTTCAAGGCAGTATGACCGTAAAGACGACGCGTAAAACGTACGACCCGTATATCATCTTGAAGGCACGAGATGTGATTAGTTTGTTGGCCAGAGGTGTTCCCGTGGCACAAGCGATCAAGGTGCTACAGGACGAAATGGCGTGTGATATCATCAAGATCGGTGGAATGGTTCGGAACAAGGAGCGATTCGTCAAGAGGAGACAGAGAATCGTTGGTCCGAATGGAAGCACGCTCAAGGTGGGCCCGATAGAAGACTCAGTCGAGGATGTCACTCATATCACATTGTAGGCGATCGAACTCTTGACGGACTGCTACGTTCTCGTTCAAGGAAACACTGTCGCAGCGATGGGCAAACACAAGAACCTGAAGGAAGTACGAAGGATCGTGGTGGATTGCATGAAGAACATCCATCCCATTTACCGAATCAAGGTGAGTTTCGCGGTATTTTTGTTCTGCGTCTGCATGGGATCGCACAGGAGGCGGGCACAGATTGGCTTGCATAGCAAAAGCCGCCAGGTATCCGGACGCTTCGGCTGGCGGACACCTGCTGTGGCCCCAGAACATGTAGCCATCCTGTCATACATGGTATACTAACTATCCTTACCGTTGTCAGGAACTCATGATCCGACGTGAACTCATGAAGGATCCCAAGCTCGCCACGGAAAGTTGGGAAAGATTCCTTCCTCGTACGTGGTTTTGTGCCTACACGGAATACTGTTCTAACCTGCTCTTGACATATGAAAACTGCAGAATTCAAGAAGCGAAACCTCACTACCGCCGAAAAGACTGCCAAGAGAAACAGGCACCATACAGGAGGCCCGGCGGATTCGAACGGTATGACGGGTGCAAACCAGATTGCGGTGGGCCCGGCTTCGGGAGGACCGAACGCGGAAGGCGGCCGGGAGAAGGATTACAAGCCGAAGAAGAAGGTGTACACGCCCTTCCCACCTCCTCAGGCACCCAGCAAGGTATGTCGGCACTGATAATCGAGGATATCCGCGAAGAAAGTTGCTCATATTTCATTGCGACTTTTCCACAGCTCGATATGCAACTCGCATCAGGAGAGTACTTCTTGAAGCCAAAGGAGAAGGAAGCTTTAGCCAGGAAGCGAAAGTTGGAAGACGTGCGTTCTCTTTGCCGTTTTCAAGCCTCTACCGTACTGATGTCTATCCTGCCTGTTCCTCCTTTCCTCGAATCTCATTGCGGTTTTTACTTTGTCTCATCAGCAAAATTCAGTCTCCGATACACGACGTGCACAACGAGAAGAAGCATTCATCGCGCCTGCCGAACAGGCAGGGCCAACGATCGAGCAACGAAAGAAGAGGTCCAAGGATGGAGAGGGAGAAGGCGAGAAGAAGAAGAAGAGGAGGCTAGTGGAAGCGGCAGAATAAGGGACTTGAGCGCGATCAGGGTCGTTGTCATGTATCTCTCGCGTGGTGGTGAATATGGTATTCTTTCGTACCTAACAGACTCTGCATCGGCGCGTATTCGGCCCACCCAGATGCGTCTAGACAGACTACGTCTACGTTCAGCGATAATTCGCTAATTAAGTGGACATGCATATTGCAACTGCACTATGGTCGACGGGGTGACATCAAGAATTCGTTGACCCTCTGCAGTGTCGATCGCGAAGGGTTCGCCCCCGGTCTCTTGTCCAGTATCCACTGTAATCGGGTCCGCGTGTCTGATTTTGTGGCTGCGGGGAGCGTCGCCGAGCAGGTGTCAATATAGATCTCAAACGGTCGCCGCTTGACTCACCTGTTGGAGCAGGACCACGTCGCCTGTTTCCCTCGTCGTCGACTAGTAACCAAGTCAGCGCGATCATCACCCCCACCGATACATCCTTTCCATCATCATCCACCATGACAACATGCTCTCCTGCCTCAACCGCCTTCTGTGCTGCTTCAGCACATGCCGGGAGCACTGTGTTGACGAAATACATTTCCCCCTTTTTCGACGTCGGTATTCTGAAAAACAGGTGACTTGTAGATGACGGGGGATCCGCGAGCTGCTCCATTGTCTTGCGAGTGAGCTGAAGAACCAGCCGTCCCTTGGCCGCAGACAAATCCTCGCTTTTAGAGGCAACGCCGAGCAACAAGCCGGAATTCACCGGTAATTCGGTCAACGTGGCGAGATGCGACGAGTTGAGAGTAACCGCGTCATCAGATGAAGACGCCTTGATCTTGTCAATGACGGCCGAAAGGTCCTGCTTCGGTGTAGACAACAGCCGATCCCGATGCTGGTGAAAGACTTTGGCTTTCAACCCCTGGAAAAGGTAACACGGAATCAGTCGACGAATGGGTCCAACGAGGGTCAAAATAGCCTACCTGTGCCCAAAAGTCCTCGTCATCCCCACTACCCTGTATGTACTCGAACCCCAGACCCGTACGACTACGCATCGGCTCCGGACCACCATGCTCGATAAAGGTAGAAGCTGACAGACAAACAATCGGCACGAACGGCGGTCTGTAGGTGCCCGATGCATCTGAGTGCTTGCTCTTTGTGGGTAGCGACGGTGGATGGGTTATAGCTGGATGGATGAAGAACGGACGTAGCGGGGCGATCGGATCAGGAAGGGTCAAACTGGATGCCTATAAAATCTCATGTTTCAGAGGACGAGGCAAGAGTGACCCACCTAGAACCACTTACCAACAACTGTTCAGCCCATCCGTCGATCTTCGCCTCGATCTGACTCTTCTCCGTCGGACTGACGACATTTGGAGGGCAATACAAATTCGAGTCCCAATCTTCGTCTTGCTCTGTCCCAGACCGCCGCTTCGCGATGGCACGATTTATCACCGCACACCAGATCGGAACGGTCTTGGACAAGGCGTCTGGCATTCGCTGACGAGTTGCGAGTAAGCCGAGATTTCAGGTGCGAAAGAACTCTCTGGCTCACCTTGCCCCGCCTTGTGGAATCGACGATGATGAATCCCCCATTCCGATTTGCGAAATCCACCAACTGCAGATTAGCTCTACGAAGGGAAAAGTCCCATTGCTGAGGGGGTCCTTCGTAAGCGAGTTTACAGGTTAAACTAGCAAGCGACTTACACCCATGTGCCCATCGGTCGATTTGAAGTACGCATACTCGGAAGACGAGATCTACAAGCCTTGTCTAGATGAGCCCGGTGCGATGAACGTACGAGATAAGAGCTTACCGAAGGGTCGCAATACCAAACGCCACAACGTTGATTTGCTGCCACATACGAACAGCTCCTGCCTCAGCGAAAATTACAACAGTGACGGACAATGCGACTCACGTATTACCACCAACTGATCATAATACCACTCCTTGCTTACCCTCTTGACAAACTCGATATCCCTCACGATGCTATGCAGCCTGTTATAAACGTCGTGGGCGGCCGAATGCTTGCGTATGGCTTGGTAGGACGACTTGGAGTCCTCGAACGGGTCGAACATGGCGAGTGTAGTCACAAATCGTGGTGGATGATAGGGCTGGGAGGAAGAGGAAGAGGGTGAGAAGAGATAATTAAATCAGCCCAAATTCCAATTCGCACAAAGTAAACAAACGAACCGGCAATCTGTCCGAAACTTTTTGGCTTGAACGTGACAAAGAATAGCCGGATGAGGTTATGGGTTTCCTAGATCGTACGATAATGGAAGGTTATCAAGTATAAGCATCCCGGTCATCCGTCCGCTCATAGTATCCTCACCCGCCCACCACCAGCCATGAGCGTCTCATCGTGGAGAACCCCATCACGCCGGATGAGCGCCTTTTGTCGTCAATGCACACCGTCAACGGTCCTTTCTCACGCAACAGCATCATCCCGACTTGCTTCAAGACCGCCGAACCCGTCAGTGGCACCGCATAGCCGAAGATGGATGAGCGTGAAACCGATGGACAATACATCTTCCGCAGGTGAGCTCCATCTTCCTTGTGGTTGAGGACGCACTGCTAATCCCGCATCACAGCGCCGACAAGGAAGAAAGTGACGCTATCCTCTCTCCGCAAACTGCAAAGCGAGGGAACTCCAATCACGATGATGACCGCATACGACTACCCCACCGCGCTCCTTACCCATTCTTCTGGGATCGATATGACCCTCGTTGGGGATTCCCTCTCTCAAGTCGCGCTCGGACACTACAACACGAACCAAATCACCCTCGACGAGATGATCCACCACTGTAAAGCCGTTGCTCGGGGTGCGAAAACACCGTTCATCGTTTCCGACATGCCGTTTGGGAGCTTTGAAGCGAGCGTTCAGAAGGGGGTGGAGAATGCCGTGCGACTGGTCAAGGAAGGTTATGTGGATGGGGTAAAGATTGAAGGTGGACGAGAGGTCCTCCCGCTCGTCAAGCGTCTGACAGAGATTGGAATCCCCGTCATGCCTCATCTTGGACTACAACCGCAGCGCGCGACCTCTCTCAGCGGATACATGGTCCAAGCACGAAGTGGGGAAACCGCAAGGGAATTATACGACACTGCGCTCGCGATGCAACGCGCCGGAGCATTCGGTTTGCTCCTCGAAGCGATACCGCACAAGGTCGCAAGCTACCTCACCGCACACCTCGATATCCCCACCATCGGGATCGGCGCAGGACCGGGAACCTCTGGCCAAGTCCTCGTCGCGAGTGATGTGCTTGGCGTCTTCCCCACGGAAGAGGAAGCCGCAGAGTCGGAGGGACAACTACAGGGCTTCAAGGTGGCCAAGTTTGTTCGACGGTTCGGAAACGTGGGGAGCGAGTCGAGGCGTGCGGTGCGCGAGTACATTGAGGCGGTGCGGAGTCGTGATTTCCCAGAGATTGGAAAGGAGACATATAGAATGAAAAAAGAGGAGTGGGAAGAGTTTGAAAAGGCCATGGGCGGGCAGTAGGGGGGATGGATTAGACAACACAAGCATACTGTATAGGGGGTCTCTCTCTTCTCGCAGTGGATGCCATCCATTAATCAGATGCAGCAAGCCTACATTCCTCGTTGCTCCACGACTATGCGCGGGTGCAAATCCCCGGGCGCGTCTGCGTGTCTGATTTGTTTGCACTTGCACTCCTCGACGTAATTTCCTCTTCTCCATACTGGCTTCCCTTCTACTGTTCCCGCTCACCCCCCCACGCCAGATGCGGACAAGATGACAGCCCACATCTCCCTCATGGGCCATCCAGTCCACCTCAAATGGGTGTCGTGAGTCCACGCGCGGCCTCCCCATCAACCCCGTGCTAACCCTCCTCCTCCCGCCAGACTGCTCACCCTCGCCCTTCAAAATGCAGTCCTCTCCGTCATCATGCACTACTCGAGGATATCCGCCTCGCCATCGCAAACATACTCGGCTTCCTCGGCCGTGCTGATGAACGAGCTGTTCAAGGGGACGATCTCGTTGCTCGTCGCGTTGAAACGAGTGGACAATGAGATGAGCTTGGATGAGAGTCATTCGAGGAGTCCGACGTCGCGAGTCATTGGCAAGACGGGTATCGACGGTCTTGCACCGTCGCAGCAGTCCCGATTCAGTATATCAGGAACCGGCAACACAACTCTGCCAAAACAACAGTCCACAACAGCATCACAGACATCATTATCCAAAGCTAGTCATTTCCTCTCGGCATATCTCAAACGATCACGCTGGCAGCGACTCGTAAAGGAAATCTTTTCCCATGACTGCTGGAAACTCTCCATCCCCGCCATTCTCTACGTCATCCAGAACAACCTACAATATGTCGCCGCATCAAACCTCGACGTCGCTACGTTCCAAGTTACGTACCAAATGAAGATCTTGACGACGGCATTCTTCTCTGTTCTCTTGCTTGGCAAACGGCTATCTTCGACAAAATGGCTCAGTCTGTTGCTGCTCGCCGTAGGAGTGGGGATCGTGCAGATTCAGTCAACGGGACAGGCGTCCACAGGTCACAGTCCAGGTAAGTCTGCCGTTTACGCTTGCCTATCCGTACTCACCGTCCCCTGTCGTAGTTGACGCATCCGTCATCAAGGACTACGTCGAACACGCAGAACACAAGGCGCTCCGGTCCGAGATCCCTACCGCTCCGACCACCGCACACGCGCAATACCACGCGGAAATGAACCCATTCAAGGGATTCATGGCTGTCACCGCGGCGTGCATGACCTCGGGTCTCGCAGGTGTTTATTTCGAAATGGTGCTCAAGGGATCCAAGGCGGATCTATGGACGCGGAACATCCAGCTTTCCTTTTTCTCGCTCATTCCGGCGCTTTTGCCTGTCCTGTTTAGCGGGAATGGTGGCAGCGGAGGGATCGTTGGGTTGCTGGTCGAGCCTTTCCGGAATTTTAGCTTGTGGGCTTGGGCTACCGTCTTGACCCAAGTCTTTGGCGGACTGATCACCGCACTCGTTATCAAATACTCGGACAACATCCTCAAAGGGTTCGCCACCTCACTCAGCATCATCCTTTCCTTTCTCGCCTCGGTCGGCCTGTTCAACTATCCAATCACACCAGCATTCGTCATAGGGAGCATCGTCGTCCTCTCCGCCACGTGGATGTACAACCAACCCGAGCAAAAGAAAGCGACCGCCATGGCCGGCGCCGGTGGAGGACAGGGTCTGTCCCGGATGGACGTTGCCGTACCGGGGAGTCCGATCCGCCAAGATGCGCCAATCATTGGGGAGACGCCGAAACCGAGTCGGACACCTAGCGTGGCGTCCCTCATTGGCCTCGCGAACAGCATCACGCGCTCATCAACGCCGACGGCTGCGCAGCATGGTGATCATCTCCAGCCTTCTGCCATGCCGTTCAACATGAGTGGGAACAATAGCGCACGAGGGACACCGACGGGATACTTTACGCCTCTGATGTCGTCTTATCCTTCCTCTGCGACCCTCTCATCCAACACGTCCTCGCCAAATCTGTCACAGGATTTCGGGAGCAGTCTACAGTTTACGCCACGTCACAGTCAGGCACAACACGCGTCGTATCGTTCCCCGACATACGTAAACACCGCCACGGCCAACGCTGGCGGGATTTATGTCCAGCCGCACACCACTTCGCCGCCAGAATTCGAAGAGAACATACCGACGTCGCCGTACACGGCCACGACGTCGTATTCCTCTGGGCCGGGAGTGCTGCGTGATTCACCGGTTCGGGAGCGAAAGGGGTCGGTCGCGCGTGCTCAAAAGCCCGTGGTGGATATCCATTCGTTTGACAAGATGAGGTAGCTGTACGATCTGTTCACGCAGAAATTTGGGGATACGGCAGGGCCTAGGATGGGGCCCGTGATAGCACCTGTACTTTGGTAGTAAACATTTGAATAATATGTACAATTGGAAAAGTCGTACACTGTCGTTTCAAGGCTGATCCTCGCACTTGGTCTTGTCATGTTGACGCTTTTCCCTCCAATCAAGAGTACTTTGTCTTGTTGACAGATACCTTTGCCCATCCCGCCTCGCCACCATCTTCCCCATCAGTGTCCATATCCAACAGCGGACTCCTTCCCCGCTCCAACGACTTTTTCTTCTTCGAACCAGACGAAGAGGAAGACAAGGTACTGCACGAACTCGTCGATTTGGCAAGGCCTGTGGTTGCCACGGGATTCGACATTGTCGCCGCCATGGCGTCGAGAGAGGGTGTTGTATCTTGCGCATCCGTACTCTTCCCCTCAACACCGCTAGCATGAAGGTGTTTCCCGGGAGACAACGTGACTCCAACTCGAACCTTGCCCTGCGGCGAATCATCCTGATCAACGTCGTCCTGTGGCACCGAAGGTAGTTTTATATCTCCAGCACCTGGCGTTGTGCTGCGGCTGATCTCGTTCGAGCCGGACGTGTCGGACATCTCGGACACTGTCGGTTCCTGTTTTGGCACCGAGGGAAACGCAGCGGAAGCCATGTTACCACTGTGACCGATAACGTTGTCTGGTTCCTCGATATCTGAGGGAACTGATGCAGGAGATTCTTCGGCATCCCCGCGACGCGGCGCAACGTACGGAGCGGGTTCCACGTCCAAATGAATCGGCTTGGCTTGCTTGAGCGTATCCACAGACTCGTCTTCCTCCGTGATCTCAACCCTCGGCTCGACACCGGGGTTGTCGTCGCTTTTGCCAACAATAAGCGAGTCGACGTTGGGGTCTTGATCCTTTTTGTGCATTTCGGTATCATCGATCGTTGGAATATCTTCAATATCTTGAATTTGAGCGTTGCCTTTCGCCGGAGCTGCTTTTGCGTCATCTGCCTCTGTCGTCTCCCCTTCACTGAGCTGAATCGGGAGCTTTTCATCCGAAGCAGCAGATCGAACATCCCCTTGGGATTCAGGCACCGGCGTGGGCGGTTCGATAACTTCGGTAGGTGTCTGCAATCCTTCCAAATTGTCTCCCGATTCCCGTTCGTCGTCCTTTGCGTCATTCGTGCTTTGCTGTTCAGGTTCTTCGGCGGCGGTCTCACTAGACATGTGTTCTCTCGTCTCGTTGGACAATGGCGACTCTGGTTCCTCACCCTTGTCGCCATCGAAAGACATCGTCTTGATTCCCGTGGTGACTACGTCGACGCATACGCCGGCCGCTCCAAAGTTTTCCGAATCGACGGCGTGTGTCACCGGACTTTCCGCCTTTACTGAAGTTTGTTGCTGTTCTCCGGCCTCCTTGTCCTGGTGCTGTTCCTCTCGTTCGGCCTCGTCGTGAGCCTCTCGCACGTGCCGCTCATGCACCTCGTCGAAACCGGTATTGGCGTCCCCGCTCTCCTTCCTGTTGGCGCTCTCCTGCTCTCGCCTCACCTGATCCGGTTTATCCTTGCTATCCTCCTTCAAGACCTCCCACTCAGATGTTCCTCTTTTCTCGGCTTCAGCATGCAACTTTTCCTTGGCTGTACGTTGCAGCTCCCGTCCTTCCTCTGTCAACGCCGCATCGTCTTCAGGTAGCTCGATATGGACCATCTTGTCCTCTGTAACCTTGAAATCGCCCTGCGACTGCGGTTCGTTTCCCTTTTCGTTCATAACGGTATCGGTCACTCCCGGGTCATTGGCGTGAATCGCTTGTTCATGCCTGAGCTTTTGCGTCTCGGCCGGAAGGGCAGAAGTATCCACCATGACGTCGTGGTGACCGAGTGGCATCGTTTTGGCGCTACCGAACGCTCCCGGGGAGACGGTGCCATCGGGATGCAAGCTGAGGCCTCCTATCGGATGGTTTTGTGACCCTGGTATTTCCGGGAGGAACTCTCGCTGCGTCATCGTCGGCGTCCCAGTCGGCGTAGACACATCCGACAAATTGTCCTGATCCTCTAGAACGTTTCTCCGTTGACTTTGGTCTTGCCGGTCCGTTGCCTCTGCCTTGTCGTCGTTATCATCGTCATCAGCCCCAGTCTCCACTCTCAACGAACTCGTCTGTGTCACTTTGGATGCATTGCTCTTTTCGGTCCCCGCAGCACTCCCAATGCTCAACGTTGATCCGATCCGACTTAGCGCCGGAGACTGATCCGAAAAGGCCTTCAAGGACGGACTCGTGTCGGATGGCTGTGCGGCTGTTGATCGTGGTGACGGGGGTTGCGATACGTCGGAACCCAAATCTCCATCCTCGTTGTGAGTTAAAGTGGAAGGCACCAACCCTTCCGCTCGAATAGTTGGTATATCGGGTCTCGCAGTTGGCGAGGTATCGTGCTCGTCGCTTGACTGTGCTGAGGGCGTCTTTGTCTCGGATTCGGATATACCAGAGTCGGTGATTGTTGCAGTTGTCGATGCCGGCAAGTTCACTGCATTCTCCTCCAAATCCGCGCTCGTCTTCAACTGTAATGCTCCTGTATTCTGCGACGGCAACGGCACAGACGCATCCTCCTGTACGTCCTTCCGATCCGCACTCCTCGACCTCGGAGCATCCCCTCCACTCCCTACGCTTCCCGTCGAGCCCCCCGTATGATGCCTCGCAACACTCGGAATTCTCGTCCCATACAATCCCCTACTCTCGCTGACCTTTCTTGCTCCAGCGACGGGCTGTGCCACATTCCTACTGAGCACACTCGCGCCCGAAGGATCCAACTTTGGTAATCGGTTGCCGATCAGTCCACCGCTCGTTGTCTTTGACGACACACTGCCGGGAGGGGGAGCGGATGTGCCGAAAGCTGCTGTTGGGATCAAGGGTTTCGCGGTATCCGCGTTTGCGTTGAACATTGCGATTCGGTCCTTTAGGCTTCCCGATGGGACACGAGAACGCTGGTTGTCATTGTTGGATGATGACGAGGCTGCTGAGGATGCTTGGAATGCTTCGAGTCGTGATTTGAGGGTGGATGGTTTGTTCTGCTGCTCTGATGGGTCGTCGGACCTGTGATGGGAAGGGTGAGTATAGGGTTCGGAAAGACGGACGAGATGGTCCTTGTCTTACATGTTGCAAGAAACGGGAAGACAAAGCGGAAGACGCAATCAATGATGGAATTCTATTGGCGGAATCACGAGATCAGACGACCACATACCCGATAGCAGGACAGCACGAACGCACCTTGAGTCACTGCACGCTTACAGAGTAACAAATGGATACAGGTCGGAAACAGGAATTCGCTCGCTGAGCTCGCTGATGCCGCGGATATGAATCAATCGGTAGACGCGGGAAGCTGGTATCGTGTATGCTTCTTATTGTCTTGTACTTGACCCGAATCAGCCATCAGCCATCAATCACTGCACATCTCAAGATTTCAGTCAACAACCTCGTCGTCGACCGATTCATCATCGCCGGATTAGCTTCCGCTTTATCACTTTGTCACTACTCACTACCCTACTACCCTTGCTCGCTCAGTCGCAAATACCTGACGTCACCTATTCACCTTCGCCACCACCAACATCTGCCTGTAAATCATCTTCGGGTCTCATACATGGAGTGCTGCGAGGCCAGTGAGCTTCAGTACTGGAGACTGGCCGATGTTCTGGACTGTCGACGCGTTGCCAACACATAGGTCTGTAGTTTACATATGGAGATCATTGCAGCATGTGCACGCTCACTCATCATACATGGCACAACATCCAGAGGCTACCCGCTACCGTAACAGTGGCTGTGGGGGGGATTTGAAGGTCGGATGACACACTAAATATACTGCTGAAAAGTTCTATCTACTGTCAGAATGTCTGAGGAAAGCAATACCGCAGCGAGACTGGGCAGATTCGCAGTAAGGAACGATTTGTCAATCTCTGTGAGGTCAATCATTTCACAAAATCTTCGGTACTTACCTATGCCCTATGACCTTCCCTGCTCTTACTTTTCCTTCAGTATCGCCTTATTTGCTTCATCGAACATCATGACCAGCTTGCAGAATCCAGCAAACGCTAGCCCGCCCATAGATAGTAAGCCCAAGGCCTCCCGAGGGGATCTTAGACATACTGCCACAAGGCTCGCAACAGACCAGTATCTCCGCTTGGATCCTCTCCAGGCTCCCCATGGGGGAGGGAGACTCCCCCTGGTATTGAGTTGGGCTTTGATCGCCTCCTTCTGCCTTCTATCAAAGTTTGAAACAAAAACCGCAAGCTCAGACTTCGCACAAGTTTCACAGGACACAGGCTTTGAGCACCGCAGATCGCAATATTGGGACAAGCATCGAAAACGCCAGTTTCTTCAGTTCTGCAGAATCTTAACGCCGTCGTTGTCGTCTGGGGTTTTCCGCCAACCAACGATCCAGTCACGTCGTCCCCGAGGGCGGTTCGACGACGGAGGAGCAACACGCCGATTTGATAGAAGTCGGGAATGGGGCCATTGTCGATGTGTTCAGTCAAATGCTCTACTCCGCTGTATGGAATCGTGGAATCGATTTACCAAATGATTTGAAGGGAGATTGACGTACCCGGGTGGCTGCCTTGAAGTCTGTCGTAGAAATACTCTTCTCTGCTACCGACACTGCGTCACGGACTCCTTTGACCTTTAGTGATGAATCGAAAGGCAAAGGGGTAATCGAGGTCTCTCTTTCTACGGTTCACCTCATGCTGTAAAGGGGTGCGCAATTACTAGAAGTGAGACCTGTGTCACCGACGTAACGTAGGAGCGCCACTCAGATCGTTTAGTCCATGTCAACTCACAACACAGGATTGGATGGTACATGTTGTGACACTAGATATTACGTCTGAGTGTTGAACTACAGAAGATCTACAAGATATGATTGTACCCGAAAAGAATTAGCTCGAAGTCAATACAATCAACTAGACACTGAAGAAGACGCTGTTGCACGTTGTATCTTTCCAAGCCAAGTCTCTGGACACAGATGCTCATTTGTCTTTCAGCGTTTTTCCTTTCTCCAGCTTTTATTCTTCCGCATCCTTCTTCCAGTAATAATCCGCAATTGCCGTCAAGGTCAGGGCGAGACCGGCCCCAATCACCAAAAAGGGAATGCGTTGAAATCTTGTTCCATCTTCGGGTGAGGTGACGTCCATCTTTTCGTCCTCCTGTTGTTCTCCAAGGTCGGAAGCAATGGAATCGATCTTGGTGGCGTCCCTGGGGTCAGAAACAACAGATGGGACACCGTTAATGATGAACTCATCCAGTTCGACCACCTTATGAGGAAAAAGCCCTTGGATTTTGGACCGTCTGTCTGCCCCCCTGGCCGCTTTCTGATCTCCTGAAGCCTTTCGTCGGCATCCAGGGCGACGCCATCGCACGGTTCCCTTCCGCAATGCGCGTCAGATCCGAAGCTAGAAGTGACACTAGCATCACGGGACGGAGCAGTGGTGGGGAGATTGATAATCGAGACGGGTCCGGTATAATCAACAGTTGGGCCATTGTAAGAACATTCGAGCGCGGATTTGATGTCAGATAGTATAGATACATCTCCCACGTCCACCACGAATGGACCGACAAGCTGAGGAATTTGGTGGCCTACTGTTACGATGGGAGAGGGTGACATCGCCATGGAAGTAGCCATGGTAGTCATCAACGACATAGCGAAAGCAAGAAAGACTAGGAAAGGCTCTATGATCTGATCTGGCGGGGCAACGTTCCGACAGTGCTTGAAGAGAAAAGACGAGTGTGCGTGAAAGCTCCAAGACACAGGTGATCTACGGATGGAGCGATAACGCCCTCTTCCCCTTCCTTGACCTTACTTTATAGCTTCCAAGAAACTGCAAGACAAAGGAATTTGCCGAGCGGAAGGCATCCACACGTCAAAGAAGGACTGTAGAGGAAGCATTCCTTTCTCCGTCACAAGGGGGCGAAAAGGCTAGACGAAGTTTCTCTTGGACTCGAACTCCTCCAAAATTGCCGTTGTTAGTCTGTCAAGGGAGACTGCAAGCACAAGGCGACCCCAATATGCGCGAGGCAATAGTCGGCGAATCGGTCGCACAGCATTCGCCACCTGCCAGCTAGGCCACTTCCGTCACTCCAAACTGATGTCTCTTCAAGCTTATCAGATAATCTGCACTTGGCAGTTCCTTCACCTGAAACGCCCCTCAGTCAACCTCTTACCACCCTTTCTTTATGGTTGTTTCTACAAGGGCTAATGAGTATCACCAGTTCATGCTACGTTGCAACAATTCGCTAGAAAATAAATCCTGAAGGGCACGTACAGATGGCGATCAGAATGACATATCCTCCGAGTGTGATGGAAGTTGGAAAGGCGGTGAATACTGAAGACGCAGAAGAGATAGCCGAAGGCAGCGAGGTCTTTTCTGGTGCAGTGAAGGGGCAGTGCGCATGGCTAGATTGCCTAGATATCACCCAATCTGTATATGGCGTTCAGTGACTATAAACATGATATATGACGACTACAGCTTAACATTTGCATAGGGTTCGAGACCCCTCAGAAATTCCTCGGACTTGACTAGATGTTGCGGACCTTCGGAAAGCGACCGGTCACCGGACAGTTGTTCACGTAAGCGCCTGCCCTCCCGCAGATTCAGTCTGCCCTTCTTCGCCTGTTTCCTTCCCGAGGTCATGGGGTTGAGCATTTGGATCCACCGCCCCACCGTCGTAGGGTGTGAGGCCGCAGATCGATGATCTATCGATTACTGGCCCTGCACCGTGGTCGATGGTGAGACCGAGGGAGAGGCAAGTATCCTCCGTGTGCTCAGACGACCCAACGCTTCCTCCTGGAACCTGCTCAACGGGAAGGACAACACAGATCGAACGCAAATCCCCCATCTGCAGAAAAACTTCGGATGGGACTACGAAGGATCCACACAGATATCTGGCGCCTGGCGCAGACGGCGCAGATGACGCAAATGCCGTAGCGATAGAAGCAAAGGTGTTGATAGACATTAGAGGTCGGAGAGCAATGGGCAGCGGTAGTGGAGTGAGGATCACAGAGGGGAGATGTAGTATGACTGTATTAACTGGGGAGTCTGCTTCCCATAGTGTTGGTATTATACATGCTCAAAACTTCTTATGCAGCAGCACAGATCATCCTTCTTTGAGCTTCTGCATGTGACAAAGGCTTCAGCAAAGGACGAATCCTTTCAGCATTATCACACCCCTTCAAGGAAGGGGAAAGTGTCTTGATTGCCCTGACTGCAATCCCTGCGATGTAGTAAGAGGACAAAGTCCAGAGTGAGCGAACAGAGCATAGTGGCAAAATGTCATAGTACTGAGATTATGTAGGTGGCGCGCTTGTACCGATTCTCCACGAGCTCTTCCAACTTCCAAGGGGATCTCGCAGTCGACACAAAGGTGACCACAGGAAAGGTTGTGTTACTCTGTTTTGTTTTAGTATAATTGTTGAGTGACTTGTACTAAGTGCAACTACTCAACTCGCCAATTTCTGCGGATACGATTCGTCAGATGCGTCAGGTCATCCGTCCTTCTAGTCTCCTAGACAGTCGCAAAAAATCAGTCAAAACTTCGCTGTCAGCTCGGACAGTGTCATTTCTTGGTAGCCTCACGAACGATCCCAGGGTTTCCCTCGTCGGTTCGTGGATCCTGTGCACCGTTTGATGTATCTGCTTGCTCCCGAGACTGGACAGGTCACGGGGACACGACAGAATCTCTTATCTGGAAGATTAGGCTCACTGGGTGTGACATGACTGTCTGGTCGCCCTCGCACACCGGCGCGCGGCGACGGATCATGATGAGTCCGTGAAGGTCAGGTCGACTCAGCTGCTCATTACTTCATAGTGCTCATCCCACTCGTTGTACTCCTTGCACTGCTGATGGGACGGCGCCTTTCAAAGTCCTGACGGATCACTGTGCGGATTGCGAAGTTACACGAGGCCCATTAAAGCTCCTGCACAGATCGCATGTCAGTTGCTCCACAACGATAATACCATAACGTACCAGCGTCAAGCTTCCAGTGCGAGGGCAATTAGAGTGAACTGTGAAGCTTGGAAAGCAGGAACGAGAAGTCGAAGAAAGCTGAAAGTTAGTTCTTCTGAAGGCAACGAGACAAGAAATGATGTGTATTACAAGTGGTTGTCGTCATGTCCGCGCGCGTTGATGAGACAGCCAGCAGCATGCTTCATGACATCGTTCTTGTTTATTCGTTCGACTGGCGCTGCATTCCACTATCATCGGTTCGGTCCATCGATTATTGACAGCGATCATAGAGCATCTAGGCAGCAACATCGACGTACTTCTCGTCCGCATCCCGGACGACGTCTTTGATAACATCAGCATCTGCGTGCGGAAAGGACTAGTCACCAACGTGATTCAGTCTTCAGGATGGGAGGCTACTATAACCTCAAGGGTGAGTCTTGGTTGCCGACGACTTATAGCAACCTCAGAAGTCTGACATCCCTATCGGCAACAGCGTTGATAAAGGCCATTCGGTCTTGCAAGGTAAGTGATCGAGCCTATATGCAATCACACCATATTGATCATCGGCGACGAGCCCTGACAGACCCTGGCGGATGAGCGAACTCTGATCCAGAAGGAATCAGCAGCGATCCGAACGTCATTCAAGGAAGAAGACTCGTTCACACGGCACAACAACATTGCGAAACTGCTCTACATCCACATGCTCGGCTACCCGGCTCATTTCGGACAGATCGAGTGCTTGAAGCTGGTTGCCAGTCCGAGGTTTAGTGATAAGAGGTTGGGATACTTGGGAATTATGTTGTTGTTGGATGAGAACCAGGAGGTGTTGACGCTGGTGACAAATTCTCTCAAAAAGTACGTATCCGCTCCGGGCTCGCATCTTAGCACGATCGTTTGACCTGCTATCCTGTAGCGACATGAACCATGCCAACATGTACGCCGTCGGTCTGGCGCTTTGCACGTTCGCAAACATCTCTTCGGAGGAAATGTCTCGGGACTTGTGCAACGAAATCGAAAAGCTGCTGGGGAGCAGCAACACGTACATACGGAAGAAGGTGCGTAATGTTCAGCTTGTTACAACTCGCCTCACTCACCTTGATGTGCAGGCCGCGCTTTGCGCCATCCGAGTCATCCGACGTGTCCCCGACCTGATGGACCATTTCCTGGAAAAGGCAAAGTCGCTGTTGCACGATCGGAACCACGGTGTCCTGTTGGCTGGAGTAACGTTGGTGAATGAAATGTGCGAGATTGACGAGAATGTCAGGGGTGAATTCAAGAAGGTCCGTCCTTCCCGACTCTTCCCATGGCCATATTCACTGAACAAATGCCTTCCTGTACAGGCGGTTCCCCTTCTCGTTAAACATCTCAAATCCCTTGTGACTACCGGTTACAGCCCAGAGCACGACGTCGGGGGAATCACCGACCCATTCTTACAGGTCAAGATTCTGCACCTGCTTCGACTTTTGGGAGAAGGAGACGTCGAAGCAAGTGAAGCCATGAATGATATTCTGGCACAGGTAAGCTCGATAATTTCCGCAATCTCCAGGGTTCTTGTTGATCTTGAGGGTCTCGCTTCATAGGTTGCTACGAATACGGACTCGTCGAAAAACGTGGGGAACTCGATCTTGTACGAAACGGTGCTCACGATCTTGGAGATCGAGTCGGATAGCGGTCTGCGAGTGATGGCCATCAACATTTTGGGAAAGTTCTTGGGCAACAGGGATAACAACATCAGGTGGGTTATCCTCAAGAGTCTCGGAGGTGAAGGCTCACACCCCCGGCGATCTCAGATATGTCGCTCTGAACACCTTGAACAAGGTCGCCTTGTCCGATAACGCCGTCCAGCGTCATCGCGACGTGGTTCTCTCCTGTCTATCCGACGGCGATGTGTCTATTCGGCGGCGTGCACTCGAACTTTCGTACGCTCTCATCAACGAACAAAACATTCGTATCATGATGCGAGAACTGTTGGCATTCCTGGAAGTGGCCGACAATGATTTCAAGACGGGCTTGACGACTCAGATATCCCTAGCTGCTGAGCGATTCGCGCCAAACAAGAGATGGCATATCGACACCGTGCTCAGGACGTTGACTCTGGTGAGTGCTGTGGAGAAGATGCTCCGACACCTGTGTGCTGAGTTTGTTTGGATCCCCAGGCCGGCAACTACGTCCGCGAAGAGGTTCTCTCCGGCTTCATACGCCTAGTCTGCCATACAGCGGAACTTCAAGCGTACACCGCACAACGACTCTACCAAGCTCTACGTGCGGATATATCTCAAGAATCCTTGACTTTGGCTACAGTATGGATAGTGGGAGAGTTTGGCGACATCCTGCTGCAAAGCGGTGGAAGCATTGATGACGGCGAACAAGTTCAAGAAATCAAAGACTCTGACATCGTTGACCTCTTCCAGCTGGTTCTGGACTCTCCGTATGCCAACACCCTGATCAGACAATGGACAATCATGTCTCTTGCGAAACTAGCCATTCGGTTTGCCGAGGCAAAAACGCCTAGCTCCAGTGTCCAGCAGGAGCGGATCCGGGTGATACTTGCCAGCTATTCCGAGGCTACAGAGTTGGAGATTCAGCAGAGAGCGGTCGAATTCGGACAACTATTCACGAAGGCGGAAGTAGTTGGCGGCGTGCTGGAGCATATGCCTGCTCCAGAGATCAAGACGACCATCATGGGAACTGGTAAGTGTACATCTTCTTGCTCAGATAACATCATAAGCTCACGAAGTTTGTCCTGTGGTATTATAGTCTCGGAGAAACGTAAAGTCGGTTCAACAAGAGTCGACAAAGACTCTTTGGTCGATCTCATGGGCGACGAAACCACATCGTCAAACGGGGCACCCACGCCAACCAGCGCACTGGACAATCTTGGCTCCGCTCAGAACACCCAAGATCTGCTCGCCGACATCTTCGGCTCTTCAAGCTCCGAGATGCCCTCCTCCGGGCCGGCGTCGGGTCAACACAAACCGCAAAATGCCGTCAATGATATTATGAGTCTGTTTGGCAACACAACACTCTCTCCCAACCTGACAGGTCCATCCGCAGCGACAGGCAGCCCGTCTTCCCTCGATCTGCTTTCGTCGATGTCATCGTCTACTCCAGCTCCGAATCGGGCGACCTCGCCACAGGCTGCGCCTGTCGCCGCCGCGCCACCATCGCAGCCGCCGCAAAAACAGCAACTACAATCTTATACCGCGTACGAAAAGAATGGTCTCAGGATTACACTGACTCCCAAAGTCAATCCCGCACAACAAGGAATGGTACAGATTCTTGCAAGGTTTATCGCTCTGGATCAGGAAGGCGTGAAAAATGTCAACTTCCAGGCTGCTGTCCCAAAGGTAAGCGAATTTAATGCACAAGGCGACGCGCAAAATCACGGCTAATTCACTCGCCCGTTCAGACGCAACAACTACAGATGCTTGCCATGTCGAATGGCGATATCGCTCCGGGATCAACAGAAACACAACAGATGCGGGTCATCGCGCCGCCGGGGGCGCAAGTGCGGCTTAGATTGAGGATTTCCTTCAGCAGGGCGGAAAGCGGTGAGACGGTGCAGGAACAAGTCGATTTTGCCGGCTTCCCAGTGGGCCTGACACTGGGTCAGATGTGAAGCGAATGACGAGTGATCACACGCGAAATATGAGATGTGCGACGATATATCGAACACGATCGATAGCCGTCTGACGATTCACTCTCGCGGAATTGCCTCTTTGTCGGTGCGATATCCCCCGGCCACTCATCAATCTCCGGCAACGATTTCTGTCGAAGAATGAGGGTAAGATACCGTTTGTTACAGATGGAACAGTCATCCGAGATCACATATCGGTCGTTACAGTATGCAATTTATTTGCCTATCTGGCATTCGCAATCTGCTCATAAAGCTATATCGCCGGAACAACACTTGTTTCCTCACACGCCTCGTACATTGGCCAAGACTCGAACGACCCATCCTGCTCTCGCTGATGAGAGATGACAGATATAGCAAATTCCCTTTCGACTTGGCGGAGCCAGTGGTGCAGTCTTTTTGATGATCGGTCTCCTTTGTCCTGAAAACGTCCCTGCGCGTGAGCCATCTTGCGGTGTCCGAATGTGCCTCACAACACTTACAGCATGAACAGATAATGACAACCATCGCAACTTCCTACATCTTGGAGAAATAGTAATACATAGCCCATGTACTGCTTGGGATCGTATATGGGCTATTATGTAGCCCTCCACTTCACACTTCCTGTCTGGCGATCTCAACGCGCTCTTCCTCTTGTTTTTCCTTATCATCAGTGTTCAACCGAAGGTATTCGACCGGTAGCATGGTGGCGCTTTTGCAGAAGAAAGAGCCTCGCCGGTTAATTGGAGAACGAGCTTGAAACATTCGACAAATGCCTACCGATCGATGGCCAATGGCAAACCCCGGTGTCTCCCACGTAGCATGATCAAAATCATCTGTACTCCACAAACACATTGGTCAACATCGCAAGACTGTTTGCTAGAGGGGTTTCCAACCCACAATCAGCTTTGAGATCTTGCGAAAGCTTCCACTAAAGCTTGCATTCGAGTAGGGATTCCCAAAGCTGACGCCGACAGTCGCATACCCAGAGGTCACTTCGAACAAGATATGCCAGATGGTAAACCACCCATAGTCGCCGCTCGACAGCAGTTGATTTCGTTCTACAACGCAGATGGCACCGGTCGCAAGCACGATTGGCCAAAGATCGAATGCGATTTGGGGTAACAGGTGATCAATGACATATCGGCTGTGGAAGCCTGCAGTCAGTAAAGGCGTCTTGAAGCGCGAGGTTGGTAGCCGAGACTGTCCGGCGCTCACGAAAAGATCTCGCCTCCTGGCTTTGCTGGCTGCCGCACCGTTTCTAGCCCGTGGGAATGAAGTCCAAGGGCTGCGGTGGAAGTAGCGTGTATAAGTATCGTTTCCGCACCTTTCACTGCGGAGTGGCTAACCTCTTTCCTCATACACATTGGTCGATCTATCGGGGCACCCAAAACATTAATCGATATCGTCTGTCCGTCGGGTAACAGACTCAAGACTAACCGGATAGCCATCACCAATGCTGAGACGGGCATACCATTTACACTGTAAGCTATGAGCAAGAAGGCGCTTTCTGAACATACGATAGTTTGACGTAAACATTGCAAACTATGCGGTGAACGTGTATGAGCGAGACATGAGTCGGTCGTACTTGAATAGAGAACTCACGAGATAAAGCACTCTTGAATCCGGACGATGCAAACGGGCTATAAATCAGCTTCAGACGGACTCTGTTCTCGATGACGGTGGACTGACTGTAAGGCCGGAGCAAGGATTTCCAGCTCAACGATGTCGAACCCGGCCGACCGAATACTCAGGCTCTGAAACAGTCCAACTGAAAAGTTTTGCCATCCTGAGAACTGCCGATAGAATTCGAGGCCGATATTGAGGATGATGTATCCGATGAGACCTGCTATACTGCGAATATCCATCAGATTTGAGCGGGGTGTTTCCAGAAGTTCCCTCACATGAACAGGAACTGGATAAACACCAGCCACCAGGTCTGATAGCTGGGAAACAGGTAGATGAACATCCTGTGCGAGCAGAGTAAGCAATGGACATCTCAAGCCGGCCGCATCGAACTCACCGTCTCGAGTGCGTCAGCAGGAAGTGCACCAACACGTCCATTTCCGAGCCCGGAGTGACAAACTTTGAGAAAATCCACAATTCGAGTCGCAAGAAGGAAGGCATTGCTTGGTTTCCGGCGAGAATAGGGAAGACGAGAACGTATATCATAAGATAGCAAGTCTGAAAGGAAAGCATGGAGCTGTCGACAAGTCTGCGGGAGGAAGATCTCATCCGGTCAGACGGCGAATTGAGGAGCGGATGACGAAAACGTACGACATGCCACAACCTGAGATTCGTGGAGCGATTGAGATGAGCTGTAGGCGCCAAAGCAGATCGACATCCTGCTTACTCGTATACGCAGCTACATTCAGAATGCGTTAGGTGCTGGGTCTGGGCGAGTTCGACTACAACTCACCGATCGACTGGAACAAGCTGAACCAGACCTTTGACACGGTACCTATCTGCTCTTCTCCGCTCGCTTTGAAATCGTCGTCCCAATTGGGCACTTTGCTAAAATAGATGGAAAGAATCGCAAACGGAACAACGATATAAAGCAATTGATGCTAGGCACGGCAGATTAGCCCTGTCATCCATATCCACCACCGACACACGCACCACGAACACCAAACCCGTCAACACATTAACGCCCTATACTCTATCGCGGCAAACAACTCCAAATCATCCGCATCCAACTCTTCATCATAAATCTGTGAATTCCTGCCAACGACGACGCCCCTCACCCCAACCGGCAACCACCTCACCCTCTCGGCCTCCCTCGCCTCTTCTGCATCCCGCATCGCCTCCAACGGTTTCCCAATCACCTGCTCCACCGAATCCCACGGATGTGCCCACCGCATGCCTCGCGTTTGAGAATCATTCGCGACGAATTTGTACATTTTATGTGTAGTCGTGGGCGCGATGGCATGAAGGAGGGCAGCGAGGATACGATGTAGTCCAGGAAAGCCGCCTCGTCCGCGGTGTGCTGCGCGACCTGATGCCGCGTGAGGGATGACCGAGTACGTGGTCGTTCTGTCGATGCCTAGACCACAAAGCAATAAGCAGAAAGTTCGATGGAAGGTCTAGCCGTTGAACTTGCTCTTTCCCTGACTTTCACCTTGTTCCTTGACACCTCTCGCCCTCCGCCTCAGATTTTCCCTCTCTTCGAATCCATATGCTCCGGGGTAAGCCTGTACCTTGACCTTCTTCCGGCTCTTGCTCAGCCTACGGTGCGGCACTGATTCGCGCTTTTCGGCGGTAGTCAAGCGGCGACTTTCGTTTGGACGATGACCGCTTGCTTGGCGGTTGACAGGATGAGTCGATGTCCCGTTCAATGTCGATTGTGGTGGCGGAGCCGGGCCAGGCGTCGCATCTCTTTGTACCAATGTTCTCGAAGTCTATCAAAGTGAAAAGAGCGGATATCAATCATCGACTCGCTGTATCCCTCAGGCCGCAACTGACCGTGGGCGCATCTGCACTCTCGACATCCTCCTTCGGCCGTCCATGCCTAATCAGACGGTCTGTAGCAACCGCGCTCCGACAGTTTTTCCTAAACCACATCCTGCGCAGCAACCTCAACGTCAATATCAGACACCACGCACGAAGAAGGAACGAGATACGCACTGCCGACAAAAGATGGTGACCAGACTGACAATGGACTGTGGCCCTTCAAGATTAGCGGTTCTCTCGTGATGGAGGAAGTACTAAAAGACTGACGATATCCCCTAGGACCATCAAGAAAACCAGAAAGAATTGTTGAAGTGGCCTCATCCCGCTGACGCTGTACGACCCGCAACATCAGCGCCGAGATCGCAGGAAAGAGTAAGAGAGACCCACTCTACTGTCTCGAGTCCTGTCCCACTTTACAGTCGATGAGCACACCTTCGGTCATTCGCATGTCCGTACAGACTCACGTCATTGCGGAGAAAGACATGAATAGATTATCAATGTATCCCGTCACCTGTTTCCCACTCCTAGACGATGGATTCGCAGCGGCCATGAACCCTGAGAAACTACGTCCCATAGGAATGAGCACAGGCCTGAGTACTAGATGGGGATACTCACACGAGCGGAACGACGATGAACGCCAACAGGTGTATCCTGAACCAATTCAACTGGTCGTAAGCCATCCACAAGAGGAGCTTGAACGTGCCCGGAACCGAGCGAGGCATGGTGGCGAGTGGCGGTCTCCCAAGAAGGGCCGAGGGATTGAGAGGTGGAAGGGATGCATGGTATACGGGGTGTTGATTCGACGGTATAGCAACGTACTTTAGTCACATTGACCCGAACATTTCGTGTTGGTTGCTGACGGAAGAGTAAAGACGCAATTATACGACAAGGTAACAAAGTAAACAACTGACCTGACGTCAGCACCAAGCCTATATCAGTAGTTCAGTACCTATTTTACGATTACATGCGTCTTCGTGCTGATACGGGAGTTGGGACGACGGCGCAGAGAATTGTGAACTTGAGACGACCAATGCCCCTATCGCCAGGCCCCGCAGACCCTCATGTACTGCTATTATTCCAACAACTCCTATCTCACTGAAATGGATCGCTACATCCAGTAGACCTAGCTACATTTTGTCCTCGAGCCTGTCGACAACTGCAGGCATGGGTCGACGCACCGGACAATGTTAGGAGGTTTGCTCGTGTATGCTACGAAAAAACGTCGGACGGCGTGGAGAAGGATCCTCGCCTGCGTCCTGACAATCAAGAGCCACAATTTCATGTGGAGACGGATGAGGATGGAGCACGAAGGCTGGCCTCGCCTTACGGGGGAAAGTGGATGGTGCAAGAGTTGATCCTGAAGCGAATCAACGTGGATGGTCGGGAAATGCAAGCAGTATGTTCTCGAATGCTATCCCCTTCATTTACTAAACGCTTGCCTGAACAGATCGAAATGATCATGACAATGATGCTTGTCGCTGACAAAAGGGTAGCGGAGCTGTTTCAAAAGACGATAAAAAAGGCAAAGATCACGCTAGACGACCTCATCAACCTAAGATCAGCTCGTGACGCAGCCTTTCCTGGAGTGTATCTAGTATGCTGTGTGGTGAATCCAATTGTATGGTTACACGGGCAGATACTCAAATGATGTCCAATTAGGACGATGCCGGATTTTTGCACTTGTACGCCGGAATGTCGACATCGATCAGCGCTCGGATGGTCGGTCACGCAAGCCCGTCGTCGAAGAGGAATAGGTTCTACCGTGCTTTTTTTTGACTTGATCGCCTACAGCAGATGGTTTCAAAAGGTACTGGTGAGTAATCGGGATAGGATTGATATCCGCTGTCAGTCCTCCTGACGTCTGACCAGATCGCAACCGATCCGGACCTTCACGTAAACTACATCTATGCATTCGAGACGGTAACCCACCTATGTCTTGCGACAACAATACCAGCCCTGGTCAAGGTTAGACGAAACTGTTCACGCTACGGGTTTCACGAGACTGACCTGCTTTCCCGCCTAGGTCTCCACGTCAACATTTATGACTGGCCAAGCTTCGAAACAAAAATCACTCCTCGCCAGGTCGAAGGTATATTCGCCTTCATCGCGAATCTGAAGCAACAGGTGAGTCGACAGGTTCGATTGAGGAGGGACGGGTTAGATGGCTCAAAACTTTGCTCGAACAGCGAGAGGCCCTTGGTGGCGGCTATTACATGCCGTCCCCCTCAGGTGTGTTTCGCCTTTCTCATAGTCCCCACGCCGAGTACGCTGACTGACTTGGAAGATATCTGGCTGATTGAAAGATATAGGCGCATGGGCAGAAGAGCTGAAGGACTGTGACACGGCGGGATTGGCGATCAGCACCGTAATTGGAATCGTTTACGGCTGGTCCCACAAGGCAGAGCAAGAGGTCTTGATTTCACCGATACCGCTTGAAAGGTTGCTTTCTGAACAGGAAACCTGGGCAGCTCGACAGACCGCAGAAACCCTCCGAGCCTACAGCAAGACAGATGGCCGTAATAAAGGATCGAGACGAGATGGCGAAGTTGAAGGCGGTCAGGTGGGGCGGGAAGAAACTCCTTCCTTGGAAGAGGACTTAGATGTTTCTGGACGTTTCCGGGCAGCAGTTGGGCTTGCCGAGTAAGCACGACGGGCAGGCTGATGATCTTATGGAGTATTGATATAACGTTTTGCTGCGTCTAGCCGCATTTGGGAGTGGCGTGGCAGCGATTGTCGAGCGGAAGCAACGTCATTCGACATTCCTGCAAACCTGGTGTACCGCCCTCCAACAGTCGACAATCGGTAACAGGTTTAATGTGACGGTATTCGCGTGAATAGTGATAGAAAGAGCCTTGTTTGCTTCAGATAAAAATGGGCTATCGGTTCTCTTCGAAGACGCGAATTCTGCAGAGTTGACCTCTTCTCCGACTCCAATAACCAGCCACATCATGGGCCGCAACATAATGGGCCGCGACACCTACCTGGCATCGGTGAGAAGTCAGCCGTTACTTGGTTGTCGTGAAGGTTGTTGTCATTCACACATGACACGTCATTACCGACACATCAGTCGCCCATTTGCTCCCTCTCTCTTGTTCAACTTCTCCATTGTTCGATGGCTATTGTTCACCGGCTATCTATTCCTTCGGCGGAATACATAAGAATTGGAGGGAAGACGGGGGGGTCTTTGGTCCTGAGAGCTGTTACCACACACACTACTATCAGATACATCAAGACTGATCTTCCTACGTGTCGTTGGTACGCTCTCAGGTATGTAGAAGCTTCCTTGTACTCTATACCACACACACTACTATCAGATACATCAAGACTGATCTTCCTACGTGTCGTTGGTACGCTCTCAGCTTACAACAAAGGTATGGCGGAGTGTGCGGCGACAGCCTCCTACCCTGCATTCCCATGTGTCCAGCATGGCTCAATGGTGATTCACGGATGACGACTGTCGAAAAGTGAGGAGCATGAGGGTCCTCGGAAAGATTGTGCCGCTACCAACGTTCGATGAGCGTGAAGTCTAAGATCTGCGTGCGGCAGTATAGCCGGATGGACTGTAGGCGGGGGTCGCGGTCTGGAGAAAGGCACCAAGCGGCGGGCAAAGGGCAGGATGATGCGACGCTCAAGAGGGCAGGGACGAAAAGAATACACTTCGATGGCGAAAAGGTCGATGAATCTTCCTCCGACGAAGATGGATCCAGTAGCGAGGAAAGCGTCGTGTTCCTTCGTCAATCCGATCGGTTCGACCTCGAATGGGAGGATTCGCAGGAGATGGAAGGGTAAACGAGATGAAAGAGATCGATACAAGGCCAGGTTGAAAGGCAGTAGGATGGGGAAAATAAGGATCTGGGCTACTCGTCAACAAATATATTGTACCCGCAATGGTTCAGTAGTCATATAATCTGCTGCAAAGGAAGGAAATCGCAAGGTTGAGCTTACGGCCATACAATCGCTTGATTGTGCCACCCCGTTGACAGGCGTGAACCGGAGACGCCTAGCTCTTTCCAGTACGGCCTGGCTGCGACGTGCATTATGCCGCTGCGCACTCGTAGCGGACGAAGACGACCCCGGACATGCCTCTGATTCGGCCTTTATCATGCGATCATGTCCACCCTCGGCGCACCCTTTCAAACGTCGTTTCCGAGGTGAAGCACAAGGACGACGATACCGGCACGCGTGGATCTATCAGACATATGGAACCCGGGTCAGTATGCGGCAACGGGCATAGTAGATGTTGAACGAGCGCACCGGAAACTTGCCGTGTGGCGATAGCGTCTGCCTGTCAGGACTCACCCTTTCAATGATTCGGTTAATTATACTTACCTTGTTCGATGGGTTCGAGCCTTCAATTTGCTTGACCATGTCGTGAGGTCCTTCCCATTGCACGGCGACACACGGTCCTCAGGAGGGAAATTGCGATTGTGCTCTCTTCGGGGGGTTCACGGACTGAATACTTGGTCATAGGTCGCAGGAGTCCCTTCGGGGACACCTCGACTATCTTCTTGCTCTTTTTTACTTGTCCATAGGTTGATATACCATGTTGATGCACCATGTCTCCCAAACCTCCTCGACCTTTGCCCTATCTCATTTTTGCAAGCAGAGTTACTTGCCCGCGGTCCAGAGTTCGAGTCGCCGTCACGGCAGCATTTCTTGACATTTTGTGAACTTTTCCAAGCATCCTGCTTCAATTGCGCATCGTGGAGCTCACCCGCTGTATCCGCCAGCTATCAGCGTCGTCTCGATCCTGAACTTTATGCCTACCAAGATGGCGGTTTACCAACATACAACGGCCGCAACCCATGTGTATGTCAGGACTACAACGTTTTTAGCAGCATTCCATATTGCCTCGTAGACTGTAGTGCGGCGAGCCATGTTGCCTCGCCACTCTTCCCCGATACAATCCATGCGGCCCACGAACCGGTTCACAGCTCGTAACTACGTGATCAGGTGTATCCCCTCGTCGCAGACGCCCTACTAGCAGTAGAGTACGGAAAGAGACCTGCAGGGAATGAGTGGATGTGCCCTTGAACATTCCAAGAAACTCTTTCCTAGCAATGCCAAGTTCGGCCGAAGGAAAGTCCCGGAGAAGGCGGATCAGGTGGCATCTCTCCTATCCCTCCCAGTGTTCGGACATCCTCACAAGGTTGCCTCGGAGCCTCACCCAATTGCTCAGCCGAAGACAAGAAGACAAGGATTATCGCGATGTGCTGACGTGTCGGAACATGGAAGTCGATGAAAGGAACGATCGACGGAACCAAGAGAGAAAGGGCTAAAGGGCTGCCAGCTTCTGCTTCAAAGGAATACTATGATGGTTAATCAGACGGCTATAGCATCGACTGTGTCCGACCTGATCTTTGTTCGTGCCCCCAGTCAATCAATCCACATCCATAATTCCCGTTCAGTATGGCTGCCCCCTTTCAAGATGCAATTGTGCTCTTCGTACGTGCATTCGTCGTCTTCTTCCGCAGAGATCCTGACATCTGCCATGATTAGGGAGACTCCCTGACGCAGGCGTGGAGCCAAGGTTCTTTGGCACATCTCATGTCGGGTGCGCTCGTGTTCTCGTTTTTCTATGAAGGTAAGGTCGATGGCTGACGCCATTCCCGACAGAGTCATACATGCGAAAGATGGATGTCCTGAATAGGGGATTTGGCGGATATACCACGGAATGGTATGCCATCACCTGCCATTTTCAGCCCACAGGTTAACTGCTGCTTTGCAGGTGTCTTCCTCTATTCAAGAAGATCTTTGCAAAGAAAGAAGCACAGGCAGGACTGCCTCCGGTCAAGCTTGTCACCATCTGGTTCGGCAAGTCAAGGGTAATCCTTGGCAAACTGCGTGCTCACCTCTTCTTCTTTAGGTTCCAACGATGCCTGCCTTCCTGGCACTGCACAGTGTGTGCCCCTGGACAAGTACGTCGCCAACCTCAATCACTACGTTTCCTCCCTCGTGGAACCCGCATCCGACTACTACCAACCTGAAGCCCGAATCGTGCTCATCACTCCGGCCCCGGTGGTGCAATCCATGCGGTTGGAGATGCCGTTGCCACCACACATCCCAAAGAAGGACCAAGGCAAAGAACGAGATCTCGAACACACACGCAAGTTCAAGGATGCTTGTTTGTCCGTCGTCGGAGAATGGACGCCAAAGACGAACGGGAAAGTGCAGGCCATCGATTTATGGGCAGCTTTGGTAGATGCCGCAGGGAGCGAGAACGACAACGACCTTCGACCATTCTTCACCGACGGTCTGCACCTCACGCCACAAGGCTACCGAGTCCTCTTTGACGAACTGATGCAACTCGTCATTTCGTCCGGATGGCACGACTTGGATCCGGCTCGGATGAAGATGACTGTTCCTAGGTATGTACCAGCTACAAAAGATTGGGAGTGGTACACCGTGCCCGCGATGATGGCGGGGAAGGCGTGAGTGGGTGCTTGGCGTGGAGACGTACAGGGTGCTGATGCTCTCTATGTGCTCTTCTGATCATCGTACGGTCCAATCGTCCAGTTGGTCCGAGATGGAACCGGCAAAGCCCAACGCTGCAGTCAAGGAAAAGTCATCCGCGCAGATGAAGGATGAATTATAGAAAGTAGTTAGGTTCTGGCCTACAACGGACAATGTATAGATGCGGTGACGGAGCGATAGGATTTATCGATTCATGTAGATTGCTCATTCGAGGCTGGTGACCAGACTCGCTTGAAGGGAACCAAGTCCTGATGGCGTACTGCCCGTCCTACCAGGAAAGCGCTTGAGTTTCGGCAGGGCACGCAAATGCATGACAATCAACAGCCTCCGCGCCGTCGTCAATTTCTTCAACGTGTTTGCCCATAGATTTCAGTCACCAATGCTGTCCAAGACAGTCGGGACTAGAGTAATGGTCGAATCAGCAGCCACAGCCCAAGTAACGAGGCCTATCTCGATGATGACTTGTGGCAGCGGTGATGTCTGCAATGGCCGGGTGCTCTAGTTCCCTCGCAAATTGGGCGCTATTTAGTCCAAGCCGTACTTGCTTCACCCTTCGAACGACTCCCAAAGGCAAATGATACGATACATGGAATGATGGTACATCATACAGCCGGCTGCTGGTCCTGCTCTACACGGTTCTGCGATATCGAACCTGACTGCTGATTCAGACTCGCGCGTGTTTCATCCTTCCATCTATCGACGAATACCATATATGTCAGAAAGATGGACGAATGACGGTTTCCGGATGATGGGTTGAGTGGACTGACCTCCTGCTGATTTGAGAGTAGCACTTTGGACATAGATGATGCATCAGTTTTGGCGATCCACATGCTGGACATAGGTTGATATCTGGATTCACGTAACAAAGGAATCAGCGCGACGATACAACTACGCATTCAACAGAAGCCGACAGCCGCGCACGAAGCAACGGATTACTTACTCGTCTTGTTCTTCAACCCCTTGTTCGCGCTTCGCATACTCTTCCTCGAGTGCGATGTCTTGGACTTCGGTGCAGCCAACAAGAACGGCGGGAACAGCTCGGCCAGTAGTGATGCAAATGTCCGCGACGGCGTTTCGTAAGTTTCATGGACAGCATCGACAGCTTGTGATAGTGATGCGGTCGACGAGGATGATGTAGATGGGAATCGCGCAGTGATAGACGGTAATGCGGGGAGATGCGAGGTTATAAAGTTGGAGATTGTGCGCGCGATGCCTGCTTGCGGAAGGATGATTGCGGCCATTCTGAGATGCGTGCGTGCGAGGTGAAGGGTTCAAGCTACAATGACGGCGTGAGCGGTGTCTTCAACAATACTGGTGTACGTTGTATTCTGCTTCACCATCGAGTTCGCTACTGGGCAGACCGGACTTTTAATCGACAGACGGTCAGATGGGAGCGGACATGAGGCGCTTCTATACCGCCGTGATCGAGATTACGGTGAGTCATCAGCATCACTGCAGGGGGTAACGGACCTCGTCCGTACGATTTTGATTGCCTAAACTCGTTGTAAACACGCAAGGAGGGATATACATCCCAGCCCTCTTGTCAAACCGGAAACTAGCTACAGAGCATTCCCAATCCCAACTCACAGACTCCGGCGATCCGGTTTCCGCTAATATGGGTGTAAAGGGATTGTGGTCGTTGCTTAGCCCGGTGGCAAGGCCAATCAAGTGAGTCGACCTTGGAATTTTCAGCGACACTCATGACCGACGCCAATGCTATCCCTAGGCTGGAAACCATGGAAGGAAAGCGGTTGGCCATCGATAGCTCAATCTGGTTGTACCAGGCAAGTACCCGTCGAGCGCGTCATCTGAAACACAAGAATCTGATTTTACCTCATGTATGCGACCCGCAGTTTCAAGCGACAATGAGAGATAAAGATGGCAGAGTACTGGTGAACGCACATATCTTAGGTATGGCCGTCCTCCTAGCTCTTACAGATGGATATTGACAGTGCATATCGTGATGCCCAGGTTTTCTGAGACGAATCAATAAGTTGCTCTTCCACGGGATTAAGCCGGTCTTTGTCTTTGACGGTGGTGCACCCAACCTCAAGCGTAGTACCATTGTGAGCCTCCCCTTTTAGCATTCGTAGATTCGATTGCTGAGCTTGTTCACGAATGCAGATCGAAAGAAGGAAGAAAAAGGCGGGAGCTGCTGCCAGTCATGCCAAAGTTGCCGAAAAGTTGCTTGCCGCACAAATGAGGAGAGAAGCTGTCAAGGCGGCACAAGCGTAAGTTCATACATCAACCCTCCCGACCGACTCTCACTCCCGGTTTTGTCCGCAGTGCACGAGACAAGCAAGCGGAGCAGGGACATGCGCGGCCTGGCGCCGAGTATGAGTATCAGCCAGAAGAAGGCGACCTGATAGAGGAGGGGAATGCCACGTATCTCGATGACAGCGTGGGACCTCAGCCGGTTCGACAGTTTTATGGCAACAACAGTCGCGACGGGCCCGACACAAATGAAGGCGAGAGCAGTACAGAGCGTATCAGTGCCGTGGACCACGCCGCTCAAGCAAGGGAGCAGGATGCAATCACGGCTGCCGCAGAACGTCGCAAAAAGTTCAAGAATCACGATCCTTATCGACTTCCAGAGTTACCAGACGGGGCGCTGAAAGGAACTCGGTCCGGGGCATCTGCAACTGGCGTTCGACCTGATCCGAGAATGGCAACTCAGGAAGAGCTCCAGCACTTTATCGATGAGATGAAGCCGGAAGATTTCGACCTCACAAGTCCAGAGTTCCGTGCCCTCTCTACCGAAATGCAATACGAGATTATCGGCGACCTGCGTATCCGTTCGAGACAGCAATCCCACAAACGTCTTGCAAGCATGTTGCAAGCCGCGCCGACACCACTGGATTTCTCAAAAGCTCAAATCGCCAGTCTCGCCCAGCGGAACAACCTTACACAACAGCTCTTGACGGTCACAGATACCATTGGCAGCTCGGGCCTACATATACCGCTACGAGTGGCTGCTGAGCGGAACCGTGAATACGTCTTGGTTCGGAATTCCGAGGCGGAAGGTGGTGGTTGGGTCTTGGGTGTACGGGATCAAGGGACGCAGAATAAGCCCATCATCATTGAAGAAAGTCCCAAAAAGCGAAAACGTATAGAAAACGGCGTGATACGTAGGAGGGACGATTCTGATGAGGAAGTTGAAGAGATACCTAGGTACGCAAATGCAGAAATGAAGCCGCATAAGGCGCTAACATCAGGCCTTAGGCCATCACCCTCCGCAATGGACCCAGAACTCCGAGCGATGCGACAACAACAAATGATTGCTGCCTTTTCGCGAAGACACACCCCTCAAAAGCCACGGCAAAACTTGACCTACGATGAGCAAATGGGAGTTACCCCAAAAGCGAAAGACCAAGCTCCGCTTTTCGCTCCGGACGAGGAGGAGATCGAAGAAATTGGGCCTGTGAGCGGCGGAGACGATGACATGGTTGAGGTTGTCGGAGAAACTCTGCAGAATCCATTTGACGATGAAGCAGTGGCGCGAAACCTTCAAGAGCAAGAATATGTGGACTCCCCAGCTTCGCATACACCAGATATCTCAGTACAAATGGCAGTGAAGGACAGTCGACGAGAGGCCGCTCGTCGGAGGGACGAGGAAGACTTGGCTTTGATTCGTGCCCTGAAAGCGAGCAAGACAGACGCCCGGTTGCAGTTCAACGCAGGAGAAAAGGATCCCAGTATCGCGGCAACAAAGTCTACCGCAAGCACGCTGGGAGACAGTGACGAAGACGATTTCGAGGAAGTCGAGGTTCCGGATAGCAGGGCCGCCTCGACGCCAGATCCGGGACCAGCCGCTCACACCACCGAGGTACACTATTTCGATTTGCCTATCCCGGCAGTACCTGCACAAGGTGATGATGTGGCTCCACTAGATAGCGAAGACCGAGCAGTGATAGAGGCGGCGATTTTGAGGGATCAAAAAGAGCCGATTCCAAGTAAAGAACCTCAAGTGTCAGAGACCGAAACTACCCGGAAGCCAATCGCGAGTCCTGAAGGGAACCAGGTGGAGACTAGGATGGCGACAAATTCTAGAAATGCATCCTCCCCACTACTAGCACAGCCAAAACCAGCATCAGAGTTCGTTCCCGACGAAGATACGCCTCGACGAAAACGCCAAACTCAACACATAGAAAGCCACGAATCTTCGTTCCGCGCGCTTGATTCTTTCGATGAAGCAAAGCGGTTTACATCTGTTTCTTCTCAATCACGCGACCCTGTGGATAGTCAAGTGCTACAGAGCAGTTTGCCAGCGGAGAAACAGCACACCACGACACCGCTGATGGGAAATTCTACACACAGAGTGGAAAGCGCCGCAGTCAAGGGCGCTACCACAAAGGATGCAGGCAACAAAGATCTAGAGGAGCCCGGAATGATAAAAAATAGGCTTTTGAATGATCACAATGATCACGCTCTGGAAAGGAACCCATCAATGGACGATCACCCGTTGTCGCCGTTGACAATGCAACTTATGAAACCCCGAGCCGACTCTCCTCTACACCAAATTGACGAACCTGGAAAAGCCGACTCGAGCGAATCTGGAGGTGACGACGACTTTGATGACAGCAGATCTCTTGAATGGTCACTGTCCCCAGAGCCGGAACGTCGCCGAACCCAGACTGATACCTTTCCGGCCCCTCCTCCCGACCTGGAAGAAGAAGAAGGAGGTATCGATATGAATGCAGAGGGCGATGACTATGCTCGATTTCTAGCTTCCATCAAGGGCAGAAATCTGGAGCAAGTTCGCCAAGAAATCGACACCGAAATCAAAAATCTCAACCAGCAAAACAAGGTCGCCATGAGAGACTCGGAGGAAATCACTCATCAGATGGTGGCCCAACTTCAGGTGAGCGCGCAGACAGAGTGACTCTTGCCCGGCTTTAACAACGTGGGCAATAATAGCTTCTCTTACGGCTTTTCGGAATACCGTACGTGACGGCGCCTATGGAGGCTGAAGCGCAATGTGCCGAGTTGGCACGACTCAATCTGGTGGACGGTGTCATCACCGATGATAACGATGTCTTTCTTTTTGGTGCCGCACAATGCTTCAAAAACCTCTTCAACGACGCAAAATATGTGGAATGCTTTCTCGCTGCCGATCTTGAACGAGAAATGAGCTTGACCAGGGATCGTCTTATCACTATCGCCTACTTGCTCGGCAGCGATTACACCATAGGCCTACCTGGGATCGGTCCCGTAGCTGCGATGGAACTTATGGCCAATTTCCCTGGCCCACATGGTTTGCAGAATTTCAAATCGTGGTGGACCGCTGTTCAACAGGGGAAAGACGACGTCGAAAACGAAAGCAAGTGGCAAAAGACCTTTGTGAGTCGAATTCAAGACGCATCATGCCAAGTGAATCCACTCTAACACACTCAACAGAAAAAGAAATTCGGAGATGCTATCTATCTTGGGGCCGACTGGCCAAATCCGGCTGTGGTATGTGATTGTTGCTTGACGAACCCCAACTTGGGCTAAGTCTATACCCTTGTTGGATACAGCGCGAAGCTTATTATCAGCCGACGGTCGATCAATCCGCTGAACCCTTCCATTGGGGCTTTCCAGACCTGATCGGTCTACGCGGGTACGCCCAATTGAAGTGCTTAATCTGATCAAGACTGAACCTTGCCCGCAATTGTCCTTCCAGTTTCTTGCAGAGTGAACTGTCGTGGTCCGTGTCCAAAGTAGACGACGAACTAACTCCTATCATTCAGAGGATAGCGCGTCGAGGCCAGGTAAGTTCTGCCAAAGCTTTGGTGAAGCTTTGGTGATAACAGGCGTTGATTGTCCTCCCTCCTTTCAGGCTGGAACGGCAAACAGACAGACCATTCTTGATCCATTCTTTGATTCTTCTTTGGGCCAAGGACAATTTGCGCCAAGAGTACGAACGAAGCACCCATCCAAACGACTCCAAGCCGTCATTAGAGCTTACAGAGAAGCCGAGGCCCGAGCGAATGGACAAGAGATACCGAGTGGATTCGGTGAAATGCTTGCGGATCTCAACGAACCAGAACCACCTTTGAGAAGCGTATCAGAAGTAGGAGGCGAGGAGTCGCTTGCCGCGTTGAGCAATGACAAAGAAGTCAAAACCCGCGCAAAACCCAAAACCGCCCCGAAACGAAAGTCAACAAGTACGAGCAATCCAGATGGCGATTCAGTAACGACAAAACGACAACCGAGGAAGCGGAAGACGCTAGATTCCGTGAATAGCGATGCAACAGCCACAAGCACTGCTACCGGCGTGGACACTGGGTCTTCGACTGTTTCGCGACGAGGTTCTCGACGAGGCGCTGCAAGAGGGAGAGGAACCGCGCGGGGTAGTAAACGAGGAAGAAGCGCGAGCAGAGCGAGTTCAACGTTCACGACCGCAACGATGGCAAATGACGACGACGATCACGAGGATTTCGATGACGACTGGGGACGATCCATAGACGAGGCGATCACGAAAGAGATGCTCGAGGGGTCAACGACTGTGCAGAGTACCGACAAAGAGAATAGTGTTCCTCCTAAACAAGCTTCTAGGCCGCGTCCGAGAAAGAAGCAAAAGGTGTCGGACCAAGCTGAGGAGTAGCTGTACACTGCAGGACCTTGAGATGCAGGGACTGTCGATGAAATGCATTAGAAAATCCTATTCATACTGAGTTACATCGCATTCAGTCTTCATCTTCAACCGATTCCGGATTAGCCTGTCCGAGGAGGCATAAGCACGATCTTCCCTTGGTATATAGCACTTCGACTCACCTTGGGCGTTTGGTCGGATCCGCCGAGCTCTTGACTGAGACCGCCGTAAGGGTAAGATCGCTTTGCGACTGGGCGTTCCGGCAGTGTTGCGTTAATGAAGTAACCGAAACCAGCGAGAGCGCTGAATGCCATGATCATCTGACGGAAGGAGAAGGATTTGGTCAATCCTGCCACACTGCTCGAGGATGCGTGCTTTGAAGCACATGTAGGAGCCTACCTGAGTAAGAGCCCAACCTGCTGACGTAGCGAAAACATCTGGCGACCACATGGACAAAGCGTCTTCCTGCTCATGGACCTGTTCGCGAGATCACCCTTGTCAGCACAACGACATCATTGTACACTGAAGAGGCGTGCTCACCGTCTCGTTGAAGTTCTTTCGTTCCTGCTGGTCCCACCATCCCTTGGCAACTCTCTCCTGGATCGATACATATGGCAATTCGGGGTAACCGTCCACTGTAAAAATAGTAGTGTCACACGCGATAGACGATGAGTATGTATAACAGAGGTAGTGGAGTATCGCGGAATCACTCACACTGAGGATCGGGCTCAGTTCCAGGCTTCAAGCTCCTCTCCACCAAATCTTGCGGCTGATTCACTGTCGCCTCGGCCCATCGCCGAGAAGTCGCTGAGAGAGTCCTGCTGGCTTGGATCTGGTTGACTCGGACAGCTCGGGCGGATCGTGCAGTTTGCACGGCAACTCGGAGAAGCATCGTGTTGTGTGTGTGTCTTTTCTGGAGATGCTGGCTGAGCGATGAGCCAACGCAACCAGCACAGACGAATGAATCATGATCCGCTCAGTGACGAGCGAGTCCAATCGTCGAGCTGCCAAAGTGAGCTACCCAGCCCGGTTCCGCAGCGCGATGGAGAGCGGGAAAGCGGGTTACCTAATCTGCCAATCTTGCCAGTTTCTGTCACGTGCCGCTTTGGATTTCGTTCGTGTCCTTACGCCAAACGAACTCTTTAGATTATGTTTCGCTTCAGTCGGTGCAGACCTATCAACCCACGTATCTCTTCTAATACCGACACCTCGCTCCAAGATCAGAATTCGCCAACATGCATTTGATGTACACTCTTGACCCGCAGGGAAACAGGTGCGCAGCAGTTTATCCATCTTTGAAACTATGGCCTGAGCTGATCTCTTTACTCATTTGCAGGATCTACACCCTGAAGGTGAATATCGTCAGCTGGAAGCTATTTCTCGTGCAGGGCGTCAAGAACACAGGAAGCTGATCGATACTGTATCGTTGTGCGTCAATAGAAAACGACCAAGGATGGAAAGATCACCAAGTCTGCCCACCCGGCGCGTTTCTCCCCGGATGACAAGTTCTCCAGGCACCGAGTCACCATCAAGAAGCGGTATGTCGAGTTGTACAGATCGTGATGCGGTGATTCTTAACAAACCTTTCCCTTGTTTGCAGATTTGGCATTCTCCTCACTCAGCTTCCCTGCAAGCCTCTGTAGAGCAGAACGCTCTCATCACGGTTGACCTGCATGAAATGGCTTCTGTATTTTGATCTCGCCGGAACCAAGTGCTGGTGAAGGCCTTATCTATTCGACGATCACAACTGCCACCCATGGACATGTTGCACGAACATGCATATGCACCTGCACTATCGATTGGAGGATGTTGGATTTCTGCTTTCTTGCAATGGGCTTCGTAGGGTTGTACGTCATGGACGGCGGCAGTCGCTCAGGACTCGCCGCTCTTATGCTGGGATTACAACTTTTGCGTCTATGAGATCTATGATTCGCCATGAACATGAGGCAGCATTCAATGACTTCCACTACAGACTGCTTTGCGGCTTGATACTTCCGTTTTCCGATTCACCTGCAGTATTATTCGGCTCCGGAGTGCCTTGTCTCGTAGTAGCCGCACTTGTGTTTGTGCTTTTGGGCCCAAAGCTCGAAGGGGGTGGAACATCGCCTTGCTCTCCGCCCTCGGTGAATGACGTTATGTATGCTCTGTGGATGAAAAGGGTAGCAGCGCTTCAGCTCTCGGAGCGATTCGGAGTGTGAAAAGAGTAACGTACGCAAGGAAATGGCGCCAGTTTGCCTTGGACGGAACAAAGTGACCTAGAAGAGGGTATATGAGAACTCTCACGCCCCTTCTTCGGTCGAACCTTCCATAAGGACACGTACTTCCATCATGGATCTCTACACGATAGTCCTCGCACCGCCGTATAAGCGTCCGACTCCTCTCCTCCGTCACTATAGTGTCATTCTTGCCGATGATATGAAGCGTTGGCGTTTCGATGGGATAAAAGTTGGCAAATGCGGGGTCTGCTGCTTCGAAACCGCCACAACAGATGGCGACTGCAAGTGTAATAGCGAAGAGCAGTCAACAAAAGTGGGGGACGTCACAGATTCGTGTATTATCAACATACACTTGAATGGCTTCAACTTGGGATGCGCGGGGAATTTCGGATGGAATGCGGGTTTCTCCATCTTTGGTGTGCGCAGCAGCGTATCAAAACAGATACCGACGAAACGAGATCCGGGAATTGATAACGCACCAAAGCAGCCAATAACGCAGCCACGCATGCTCCCTGTGAGAACCCGAATACACCCTATTTTCGATGGCGTCGAGCGGTTAGGGAGAATGTCAAGGCGAAATCCAAAGCGAGCTGCGACGTACGTCGAAAGGTTCCTCCTGTTTCGTCAGAAAGTCGTGCAAATACGTTATCGTCTCGTCCATCACTGTTGAGGGTCTAGGCTTCAGTTGATCTGGTCGACGGTTGTGTACGCACTTGCAGTGCAGCTAAGCTTACTGTTATACGTGGTCTTGACGTTGTCGGAATCGGTATGATCATGGCTTGCAGTGAACCACGCTCTGTGACAGCCAGTCAGTTTTCACTTCGCCCGGCCTTGGTCGTACAAGGTCCCCCCCCCCCCCTTACCGTGGCGTTGTTTCCGGAGTCCTCTCCTCCTGATCCATAGTAGACTCCGAGTCAAAATCTGCCAAGGTTGCCGTACCATTTCCAAAGTCGACCTTGTCTAGGATATGTGGGGGATCGAGAAAGACTGCAAAAAAGCAGAATTTTGAGAAATTACTCCTCGGAGCTCAAGCAACGGGATTATTTAGCGTACCCCAGTCAACTTGCTTGGAGGTTTTCCTTACTGATCCCATCTGTGGGAGGAGGAGGACTCAGCGTCGTAAATTCTACTCCTGAAGACTGCTTTTATTAACTTTTCGGCTCAATATTGCCGCATTTTGCGTATAGCCCGGCAAAGCCAACACGCGGACGATGGCTTTCTTCGTAGGTGTTGAAGCCATGTTGGAGTGGTTTCTAACAGAACTATGTAATGCTCTGAAGCTCTTTCCAGAAGTGCGCGATATGTATAGCAACCACTGGTAGACGAGAGGAATGAAGCGACTCGATCGACACTTTCGGAATCGGAACTCGGAAGACCAAGAGCCGTCGGCGGCCGGAACTCGATCACGTGAAGCAACATTTCTGTTGTTGACTTTGTGCTCCTGACCGATGTCTTCATCCATTGTCTCCATTCCTGGACTCTGGCTATTCGGCAAGACAAGGCTTCTACACCTGCGCCACAGCAACGAATCCGAAAAGATGTCCACTCGACCTCAAAAGGCTTCCTCCTCTGACGGGGGAAACAAGAAACAGAGACAGGCACCATATAACAAGAATTCCAAAGGAAAGGCTGGTCCAGGAAATGGAGGCCAAATGAATGCTTCAAGTGTCCCGGGAGTGTCCAAAATCAAGTCGCAAATTCGACAAACAACCAGGCTACTCAGCAAGGTAAGCCGGCTCGTTATGCGCGGAGTTTGCGAATTCGACTCACGGTATGCATTCTCTTCACAACTTCAGGAAAACCTGGCGCCAGCATTGCGGGTTCAGACAGAGAGAAGATTGACATCTTTGCAAGCAGACCTTGCGAAAGCTGAGCATCGGAGCGTCGAACGGAAGAATGGCGAGAAGTACCATATGGTAAGCTCTTCCACATGCTTTGCCGCATTCAGTCCTGAATTGAGCATCTCTCGCGTCATTTAGGTCAAATTCTTCGGTAAGCTTCCGTTGAGGACAATCCAACGACTGTCATCCGCTGACATCACAGTGGCTCTTGTCTTTTCGTTTGCATCGGTTCTTTCCGTCCATTAGAGAGAAAGAAGATTCTACGTATCATCAAGCGAATTCAGAGGCAGATTAAAGAGCTGGAAGGCAGCGTTGCCGGAAAGGGAAAGGAAAAGGTATCGGAGGGCGCCGAACAGTCTACTCGAGAGCAGCTGGAAACAGACCTGGAAGATGCTCGAGTCATGTTGAACTATGTGATTCATTATCCGTTAGTGTTATCTTATTCCACTATACCTAGTATCACAAGATTGCTAACTGAGGTTTTGCCTGACAGTAACACCGTCAAATATGTCAGTCTTTTCCCGGCGGCGGCCTCCAATGGCAAACCCAAAGCAGACGAAGAATCAGAAGAGCAGCAAGGCAAGCTCGTACTTCCGCCTCTTCTCTCGCAGTCAACTATCGACGCCGTCGTCGCCTCTGCCTCGCAATCACCAACCAACGAGAAGCACAAACAGAAATCAGCCAATGCCAAGGTAGACAAGAGGAGACTGGACATGCTTCTCAAGATCCGGGACATGATGCGCGACCTAGCCGACGGGAAAGCAGCAGGTGACGTAGCGGTCAGTCTGCAGCCGGAAAACGAAAAGGAAGACGACAGGAGGAAGAAGATCTCGTTCGACGATGTACTTGGTGTCAAGACGACGTCGAACGAAGCGACCACCCTCGCGACTGCGGATACGACCAAGGCGGATGAAGCACAAAAGTCAGAGGCTGCAGATGACTTCTTCGAGTAGCTAGGTAATCATTATACATGCGACAATCGATCAGGTTTCCCCGATTCTCATGGAAGACAGCCGCAGATACCTTCTTGTTACTTTGCCGAACAGCACCATCACGAATCGCGAACTTTAAGGACCTTATTGGGATTCGATGGCTTCAGAAGCAAAAGACAGCTCGAGCACGAATGAACGAATTTGCAGCGCGAAAGAACATGTTGACCTCCCCTCAGATGTGGCGTACAAGATGCGATGGGCAACATCGGTATTTGAGGGTATCGATTCACCAGTTGTCGCTTCGTTGGAGGATGACGATTGGTCGAAGCGGAGGGACCAGACCTCATAATAGTCGGAGGATCGCGCCTGCGACTATCTTCATGACCAAGGCGATATCGTGCAAGCCAAACGTTACACTATCAGCACTTGAACGCTTGCGTCGTGTGATCCGGTCCGCTGTGACATGGGTCGCGAACCGTGAACCGTCCTCCCGGAAGACTAGCTACGACGGACCATCAAGACTCGAAATCACGAGTGACCGCCGAACTTTAATCGTAACCTGACATGCGACGACGAAGCCTAGGTTTAGGGTTACTCTCGCCTCCAAGTGGTTGGAGCTGTCGCTATCGAACGCGCCCCGCGTTCGACGAGCCGTTCGAGGCTTCTGAATAGCCAGGCAGAACTAACTTTTTCAAGGAGATCATGGGGGCTAATTTTACGGTGCCTGGCAACTGCCTGGCTGCGCCACTGGCAATGAGAAATGAGATGATTGCGCCGAGTATGTCGAAACAACGTAACGCTGAGATATATATACTCCTGATGATGTCTGATTTCATCTTATGCTGGACAACCCCACGCGACTCGTTGTTGAATGCAACAAGGCTGCCTCAGCGATGGGCCCCATCAGCTGCCCCATCATGAGGTCACGCGAACCCGAAAATTATCCGACGTTACAACCTGCTACAATGCAGGGAAAGTAGAGTGGAGAGTTCAGCTGCCGAGATCTGGCAACAAATGCTAGGAGAGCTGCTAGGACTGCTAGGAGCTGGCAGCTGAGCTGAAAGATTTTTGATCAATGATGAACAGCTTGATGAACTTCAACCTTCGAAGTAAAGATAGATAAAGAAACAGCTTCCGCGACGACACGTGTTTTGTGACTCAGAAGTAGAGACATGATTTTCGATCGCTGCTCATCCCGCAAAGAACCCTGATTCAGCCAATCAGCCAATGGCAAGCCGGCATTGACTGGGGCGGGGGTAGTTGCCACCCTTTGGAAGCTGTTTTTAGCGTTTACCGTAGATAAGAGGAGATGCCAGTGCGGGGAAAGGCAGGGAGATCCGAGAGCGATCCGGGCGCATCGATCAACAGGCTGGGTGACAGTGCGGGGTAGACTTAAGATTTATGAAAACTCCACTAGGGCGGGATTATTCGAGCTGCCCAGATAAGAAATGGTTGCTATGATTGGCTCGCCTTTTGATTTCTCTGGTGGCCCTCTTGAATAACGATCATGGACGTATCGGATTTCTTCCCGCTTGGCAGACGGAATACCATTGCCGTGCCTCCGTCAATTTCAGTTTCCAGTTGATTTTTCTGTTCAACAGTTCAACAACTCGGTGATCCGACACCAACTGAATTTGCCGTTATGCTGTACCGTTGAGCTCTCAAGCAGTACTCAAGCATACCAACCTCGTTGCACAACCCTCTTTACATTCCCTATACAATATCGAATTCACCCTCACCTCACCTCAGCATCGTCTCAAAGGCTGCTCTTGAATACTAGCTCGTCTTCATCCAGAGGGGCAACTGAGACGTCAAAGCACAACATCCGGGAATCCACGTCGTCTCCAGAATGGTCAATATCACGTATGTCAATTCGGGCCGAGTACCAGTCTTACACGATCAATAACGAACAGCGCTTACGACTTTCTGTATTTGGCAGGTATGGGCAGCTAACGGGAGGTACGACGGTGGAGGATGCCACCATAAATACGGCAGGGACAGATATGATCGTGGCACAGGGTGACGGAACGCTAGCCTGTTCGTGAGCTCCCGGACAGGCCCTCGTATTGTTATCTAACGCGGCCGTCTTCTCACAGCATACGATGCAGGAGACATCGCATGGATTTTGACATGTACGGCGCTGGTCTGGCTTATGATGTGCGTTTCTCACCGCTACCGAACCGCTTTAGCAAAGTTAACGAGCAGTTGTTTGTCCTTTAGCCCTGGTCTCGGATACCTCTACTCGGGTCTCGTGCGCCGGAAAAATGCTCTATCGTTGCTGTTTCTCACTATCGTCGCGTTGGCCATTACTTCCTTTCAGTGGTGGTTTTGGTAAGCCTGAACATTCCATCCGATGAAGATGCAATAAACTGATCCCAATTTGCGCCTTAGGGGCTACTCTCTTGTCTTTTCGGAAACCGGCGGTTCATTCTGGGGAAATCTAAAGAACTTCTGCTTCATGGGTGTCCTCGGTCGACCAATTCCCGAGGCAAACAACAAGCTTCCAGAAATCGTTTTCGCCACCTACGAAATGATGTTCGCGTGTCTTGTTCCCGCAATTGTGCTCGGTGCTGCTGCCGAGCGAAGTCGTGTGCTGCCGGCAATGGTTTTCATCTTCTGCTGGACTACATTGGTATACGACCCCCTTGCGCACTGGATCTGGTCAGCAAACGGATGGGCCTTTAAATGGGGCGTTTTGGATTACGCTGGAGGAGTTCCAGTAGAAATTGCATCAGGTATCGGCGGCTTGGCTTACTCGTAAGTTTGCTCGGCTTTTCACTTCCCTGCATGCAAAGTTGATCCCGAATATCGCACAGGTATTTTATCGGAAAGAGACGGGGATACGGTACGGAGCGAATACTCTACAAGCCCCACAATGTCGGACACGTTATTCTGGGTACAATTTTACTCGCTGTTGGGTGGTTGGGCTTCAAGTGAGTGCACTTGCTACCGCTTTATTACCTTTCACGTCTGATTGATTGGTATCTCACAGCGGCGGTTCCACCTTTGCTGCTAATCTCCGAGCTGCCATGGCGATATTCTGCACCAATTTGGCTGGCAGTGTTGCCGGTATCGTCTGGATGATCATGGATTTCCGACTCGAGCGCAAGTGGAGTGTGGTCGGCTTCTGTACCGGTATGATTGCTGGCCTTGTCGCCATCACACCTGCTGCAGGCAACGTGGGTACTCCAGCCGCTGCCCTTATCGGGCTCGTTGCCGCTGTGGTATCCAATTTGGCAACCCGCTTGAAGGTCACAATGCGAGTTGATGATCCGTAAGTGTGTTGTGGACCTCCACGTTGAACAACTCGAGCTGATCTACTTGTTTCACTCTTAAAGCATGGATATTTTCGCTGTTCACGCATTGTCCGGTATCGTAGGCACCTTCATGACCGGAATGTGAGTCGAGAGCCGCGCCGTATGATGTGCCACAGTTCGAATTCTCATGTGCGATGAACCTACAGCTTTGCCCAAGCTTCAGTGATCAACAACGACGGCTATACGATCGCCGATGGCGGATGGCTGTAGGTACTCTGGCCGTCCCGCCGATATGAATGTCTTGACTGAACCGCGTTCCGCGTGTGGTATAGCGATGGAAACTGGGTCCAATTGGGCAAGCAAGTCGCCTGGATCTGTGTTGGCGTCGTGTGGACTTTCGTAGTCACTTACGCCATCATGTTTGTCATCAATCTTGTGCCTGGTCTTCACTTCCGGGCGAGCGAAGAAGCCGAAGTTGTTGGTATGGACGTAAGTTGCCTTTAACCTTGTGGCCATGTTCTTTATGACTGACAGATTGCTTTTCTGGGGTTGCAGGAAGTTGAACACGACGAATACGTTGCGGACTACGCCTGGGTACAGCGAGACCTCGAAGGCAATGCACCAGAACGAACGAGCGCCGACCCCCGAGAATTCATGTCAGAGAAACATCCGGCTGTGGGTGCTACTGCCCAGATCAAGTCTGTCAGTCAACCCACAACGGAAGACGGAAGCCTGGCCAGCGCTCTCGCTGGTGGTCGAACCGATATGAATACAGGCATCCGTCATCAGCAATCGCCCGTAAGCGATCATGATGCCGAGAAGGAAATGATGCGGGGGCGGGGCGAAGGCGGAATTACTGCCGAGACAATACCGATGCACTCATTGCAGAGAGTGGAGAGTGGAAGACAACAGGAGATACGTGGGGATGACTTCAAACGCATAGAGGCCCGCGGCCGCGGTGAAGGTGGCTTCTCGGATCGGGATCATGCGGTGTGATACGTGCAAAAGAGCCATGGACCGCTCAAAAATTCTTGTATATTGAATTGAGGCCCGATAAGGCATCGATAATTGTATCTCTCTACCCTGACAGTGGACTAGGCCTATGTATGAATAGTTTACAAGTCGCATTGACTCCGACCAGCGTTTGCGGGCTACTGATCGAGTTTCTCTAATCCCGCCAAGAACGTCTTGTAATCGTCCACCTTTGCTTCCTTCGGTGTGGACACAGCAGGAGTACCCAACACGCCAGACAATTTGCTCAACAGACCGCCACCCGTCGAAGTTGGGTTATACGTTGGTGCCGCCGAAGGTCCTGGCTGGGGAGCACTCTGTATCACGGTATTGTGCGCATTGTAGTCTCGGTGCGCCGCTGAATGTGATGATCCTGCTGCCGTCTGATCGGACTTGTCTTCCGAGACTATCGGTGCGGCCGTAATGACAGTCGTCCCGCTGACGGCCTTCTTCTTTTTTGCCACGCGAGGCACAAAGATAGCCGCTTCCTTCCGCGGATCTCGCAGCTGAGGAGCAGCAGAAATTTCGGCACTCGCCGGTGCCGGGGCTGCCGCTCCCTTTGCAGAATCGAGCGGATTGCCGTCGTCATCGCGTACGGCTTCCTCGCGCTTCGCTTGCCTGTGTGCCTGGAATGTCTGATGAGGTACGTCCGACAATGGGTCACTGACGACACCACCAGGACGTGGAGGGAGGTTCGCTGTAGTCGGAGGCGGGCGGAAGTTTCGTCCTGGACCGGAACCGGGACCTGGCCCTGGGCGAACTTGGTTGCCGGGATTGCCAGGGAAGAAACCTCTAGGTGGGGGAGGCAGGAATCCGTTCGTCGCAGGGTATGGATGCGGCTGGAATTGTGCTTGACCGTACGGCATCGGTGGCGGATAGGCGCCATGAGAACCCATCGGGAACATCGGGAACTGCGGTGGAGCATGTCCTGGAAATCCGGGATGCTGCTGCACGCCGAAAGGAGTCATGGGAGCGGGCGGAGCTGCTTGACTCGTCGCCGACGGATAGATTCTCGCTTCAGGTGGTGGAGTGCCTTCTGGCATGACTATGCTATCATCTGAATCCGAATCACCTCCATTGGCACCTATTGTTCCCGGAGGTGGTCCTTCGGGCATAGCGATATCGTCATCTGAAGGGAAGAGATCAGAGTGGTGCAAAGCCTGAAAACTGCATCACCTACCCGAGTTTTCGTCATCGGAAGACATGTCATCGTCCTCACTATCCCCTCCTTCAACCGCTACCGATGCTAACTATTAGCTCCCAATCACCGACGAGACTAAAGGCGTTCTGCTCACGCCTTTCCATGTACGGCATTCCAGGTGGCGGGGCGCCATAGGGATTCAGCACGGGATCGTAATAAATACTCCTCATAGGATCCCGCAGCCTTCCGTTCTTGTCATACGCAGGTTCTCCATCTCGCTCTGTCGAGCTTCCCGAAGCTGTCGCCGTCTTCCTTGCTTGTGCACGAGCCTCTTCCTGCGCGTAGACGAATTTTCGGTGTTCGGGATGAGCAGCAACGTATTCCTCTTTCGCCTTCTTGATCCTCGTCACCTCGGCCCGCAATTCAGTTAAACGGGCCTGGCCGTTCTTGTCGAGGGATTTCGCTTGTTCTACGGTGGCAGGCAAGTGTGCGGTAAGAACCACGATCAGAGGAATCCCTGCAGTGTTGTCTTACCCGCTGCCGTCAGTCTTCTGACCTCGGCTTCAAGGGGCCCAACATCCTTCTTCAAGGTTGCTACTTCTCGTGCTTTGGTTCTCGTCTCTTTGTTCTAACCGCGGATGAAGGCGACAGTACAACTGTAAGCAACAGCCACGCGAAGTACATTTAGAAGCGTCCCTACCTTTTTTAGCTCCTTTGCACGCTCAGCCTTCCCTATAAGATGTATGTACCTTAGCTCCGGAGAGGTCTTCAAGGCCTTGCCTACTCACTATAGGCATCCATGGGGTTTGACGACTTTCCCTTGGCCATTTTGTTTGTGACCGAATTCGAACAACGAGGTATCGAAAGTTGAGCGCAAGCTTCGCCCAAGCGGACTTGTCGAGTGTTATTTCGAGGGGTTGGTGTTCCAGCCGATACTGCGAGTGCTGTGCACTGTCAGGAGGAACGGCGAGGGAACACGAGTATGGCAGACGAGTTGATACTTGATTCTCGTCGTCAGTCGTCAAGGAGTTGCCTCGCGTCGATCGCTTTTAACTATTCGTCGGCTCTGGGGATTCGTCATGCGCTCGATCTCTTTTGACTGCAAGTATCATCTCCTGTAAGGTTTCTTCTTCGGGGCTCTCTTGGTATTCAACGCACAACCCGCTATATCCCGCACGTTGACTTCCACCCAGCATGTCCCGCAACAGCACCGCAAGATCCGCGAGAAACCTGCTATCCTCCAAGGCGACTTGTGCGCCATCGCGATCTGCCCTATCAGTGCTTTCTCGTCGCCCGCCTGTCTCTTCCTCCAATCGATTTTTGAAGAGCAATCGCTTCATCCACACCTCTCAACGTCTCCAAGCCAGCGGCGGCCTCACCAATCTCTTCGATACAGACGACCAGGGTGCTCGGCCGAGAATTCAAGTGAACAAGTTCAACGACGAGGGTTTCCATCTATCGGACGGTCTCGTCATCCCGGGAGGCGTCATTTTCGTCGAGAACCGTGCGTTCTTGTGGGATGTCGATCCTGTTGGCGTGGAAGAACTTAGCGGACGAGGAAAGTGGAAAGAGGAGGGCTGGAGTACGGAAAGATTCGCGATTTTCGAAACGGTCGTTCCTCGACCAGGTAAGTCCCCTCAAGTGCCTGTCGTCACCAGTTCTATATCTGACGCTCAGTGTTCTTCCCGCTGTAGAAATCTTAATCTTTGGAACTGGCAAGTCAGCATTGCCGCCGCCTCCCGACATCCGAGAATATATATCTCGATTGGGTATAGCGCTGGAAATCATGGATTCAGTGAGTATTCTGCGCATCAGAGAGGCACTGTCTTGTCGACTGATACTACGTGGCGTGTAGCGAAACGCTTGCTCAACCTTCAACCTACTTGCAGAGGAGGGAAGGACGGTCGCAGCCGCCTTGATGCCCCTTACAAAGGTGGATCCTCGAACAGGCAATTCGCGGTAACCCGGTGCGACCGATGTATGTGCAGCAAGTAACCAAGGATAAAGACCTTGTAGCAGAAGATGCTCCGGTTGTTAATGGTGTATCATTATTCGCCACAAAGCTATATCAGTGCTACAACACTCCTTGCGAGTAGTACTGGAACTATAGGGGAAAAGTCAAGCGTCCCAAACGTTAGAGCTTTCGTACCGCACGAGAACAGTTTTCGCAGACATACCGAATCATACAACCGTGTCCAACTCGAGCCGATTGACGAAACAATCAGTCTATCCAGATAAGCATTCACTGCAGATTGCGTCAAGCCAAGCTGGAAGCGGTCCCGTAAATGCTGAGATGTCTGTTCGCCGAACATGGCAAAACAGTCGAGTTTGGAATCTGTCATATTCGCACCTTGTTAGCAAAAAGGATCGGGGTAGGAACTCGCCTTAGCATACCTTTTTGCATCAACTCGACGATGGCTGTGATACCGGTCGTTGGCGGCACAGAAGCACAGCCTGGTCAGTCGGGAATCACGAGAAACAAACGTTCCTACTTACTCAGAATGCTGTCAGAGTGTTTGCGAGCTGCCTCGAAACCTTCTTTAAACAGCTTTTTGAAATGGGCAAAGCCTGGAGAATCCAACCCGCCCATGATTTCGACATATTCCTGTACGTGACAAGAGTCAGTCTGTTTCTGAGAACATTCGCGCGATGACTGTTCTTACCATGGGCAGCTTGAAAGGCGCAGCCTCAAATCGCATATTTCCAGGCGAGTTGCTCAGCATGAAACCAAAATCGATATGGATCACGTGTCCGTCTCGGTCGACCAGAATGTTACCGTTATGCCGGTCCTTTATCTGCAAAAGGTATGTGACGACGCTGTACCCTGCTAGTGACTTGATAAAGTTCCGTTGTGCTCTTGCAAACCGGCCGGAGTGCTGTTCTCCATACGTCTAGAGACAGGTGGATATCAGACTTCCGATGCCCATCCCGTTTGACACGAAGACGTACATGCACAAAATGATCCAACAGTGTGACATTGCCCAGGTTGCCTTCGCCTATTCTCCTTGCGTACTCTGCCTTCTTGATCGAATGCACAGATACGGCGTCCGTGATAGTTTCCACTAATCCGGAATTGTCTCCAGTGATCAAGATTTTGAAGCTGCGAGTGCACCGGAGAGGTTCGACAATTAGAATCCGGTTACGTGAACTCTCACTGTTCTGGTGTATGCCAACTCACAATCGCACCCAACAATCAACCTTTTCTTCCCTCCATATTTGCCCAAACCGCTCAATCAGCTGAGTCGCAAGTTGTTCTTGGCGAAGATCAGCCCCGGTTTTGACGATGACGGACAAGACGTCCCAGACTGCCAAATGACCCCAGGGAGATGCAGCGCGTATTCTGCTCTTTTTGGCTGACCAGGATTCCTTGAAAACGACAGCTGCAGGGAAAGCCAAGGCCCCAAATCGTTTAGAACCGCGCGGAACAGTGAATAACCTGAACACTCACCGGAAGGATCGGCCTTGTTCAATTCACGCCTGATGATACTTTCGTCTTCTGCCGTCTTGTCATCTTTGGCACTAGGCTGCACAGTGTACCCATCAGGTTGCGCTGTCATTCTCGTCACCCGTTCTTCCTCGAGACTCATCATTTCAGCCATGATACGATCTCGAATCGCTGTTGCTTCTGCTGGCGCGAGCCTCAATTTCGCGGCACCCGTATGTGCTGGCGGGACGGGCGTAGGTTCGCCCTGGGCCGAGGGGCCTCCGTTGTTAGTCGCGAGAGACCCCGAACCTGTGATCCAGCCAAGTGCGCCTCCAGTATTCGTCGGTTCTGGAACACTAGACGCGCGGTCAGGCATCATCGATGCATTCAACTGGGCCAGCATGACGGCTGCGGTCCGCATTCTTTCCGAGTAGTCCTCAAGCGTAATGACTGGACGAGGAGATGTGCCGTCCGGCGCGATAGTTGGGATATCAAGCTTGGGAGAACTAGGTCTCGTTGACTTCGGCGAGTCGCGGATTTCAGGTGATTGCAATGGAGACGAACTCGCTTCCGGTTGCGGGAATGGGCTAGGAAAAGCGGAAGCCGGATTGGACACTGGCAAGCCGGGAGTGGTATTGCCCTTGGACCACGTGACGGCATCCGACAGCTTGTTTTGCGGTCCCAGGGGCAGAGGTATAGATTCTGCTAGGTCTGGCGGTTGGGTATGGATCGAGAAATTTGATCCGAATAATTGTTCGACGAGGTCGACTTCCTCCATATCGGACGGAACCTTTTTGGACGAATCCGTCTTTTGCCCTTGCTTGTTGGAACTGCCCGAAGGCTTCCTCTGCTGCTGAGATGGAAACGGGCTGGGTGGAGCCCATCCCAAACCGTTAAATTTGCCCGACACATTTGCCGACTGCACCGACTCTGCGGTCTCTATGCCCTGCCTTTTCCGTTTCTTGAGTTCCTCCTGTAGCACGATTTTCCTCAACAACTCGCGATTCTGCCTCTTTCCTGGATCAAAGTCCAAGTCGTTTTCCAGGATTTCCACGTGTAGGAGATATGGCGCCCGTTCTGCTGAGTTAAGGACAACACTGTCCCCCGGCGAGATCCTGACTACCCGATGATGTGCTCGAGATTTCTGTTTTGGATGCTTATCCGGCCGGATGGCGAGTGACAATCCTCCGGGCGTTTCGCCTCCCTCTTCGTGACTGTGATCTGCAGCACACCACATTGGCATGCAAACTTCTGCCGGTAGATTATGATTCAAGCTCGTCAATTCGGCACGCAACGCGCTGTTTCGTGCAGGTTTCGGAATGACTAGCAAACGATTGCTGATATCCTCGAGAGCGGATAAGAACCGAAACTCGCTTCGACAGTAATGACTTCGTAGGAGTTGCCGTTGAGCCTCGATGTCGTACGCCGCAAGGAGCGCCTCGGCGGATGGCATCGGCATGTACAGTGTATTCTGGCGAGCCGACTGGCCGAGCGTTGGCACCGAAGAAAACGGCGCGGGGTTCGGAAGGCGCGACGTCGATGCCGAAGAAGACAGTCCCTTCAGGCCTGGCCGTCGTATTGGCAAAGTCGGTGGTTTATTCATTCCGGAGGCTGCATTGACAGGCGACGGCAAGTTGACGGTGGACGCCATCCGAGGACTTTCAATTAATGACGGCGACGTGTGTGACGGGTGCGAGGTGCGATGCAACAGCGCTGGTTTCGGACTTTGTGTTGTATTTCCGGATGATGTGCGCGTCTCTTTCGCAGATTCGGGACTCTGGCCAAGTGCAGACAGGTCTGCAACGCTCGACGTTGCAAAGGATGTTCCCAATCTCGACTTTCCCTTTATAGCTGCTTTCGGCACGGAATCCTTTTCTCCTTCAGCTTCGGCGTCATCGTCGGACTCGTTGTCCACCCGGTCAGCCTCGTTAGGACTTTCGACGGCGCCCTTACTGTTCGCAGCCCGTGTAACATCATCGCTGCCTCCCCTCGGTGCATCTGCACCTTGATCAGGATCGAGTTCTACCCGGCTCTTGGTATCCTGCAGATCGTCCCTCGGCCTTCTTCCCTGCATAAGGGCGATCTGACCAGTGAGTCCCTCCAGCGCAGGCATGCCTGGAGTTCCCGCAAGAATAACCCCCATTCCGACGAGTGCCGGCGGGATATGTGCATTGATGCGCCGCTTGTTGCGCCTTTCGCGGAAGTTGTTTGATAGGCGGCGGATAGGGTTTGTCGGGCGAGCAGCAAGGGGAGATGGCAACGAAGCACCGTTTGTAGGAAATTGCGTGGATGCCGACCCGGGAATTGCGAGTCTGGCGGACCCTGATCCGGTCAGAGTGCTCGCGATCGTTCGGCCGACATTGACATATGAATTCCGAGGCGACGCAGGTAAAGACCTATAAGGCGACGTGCTCGGTTCCGGCGGATCCCCAAAGATGATTTCATGACACCGATGCAGAACCCTCTGACAAACCTGAAAAGCGACGGGGTGTGTCTGTCTCTGCGCAATCAAGTCCTTCAGCGCGGTCTGCATGAACCAAAACGTCAACATGGCGGAATGCGTCGATTCCTCTGCCCGTTCGAGGACGAAACATTCCAAGGCGTTGGATTCGGTCGGGCGCGTGATGAGGAGATGACAGATTTGAGGCCAATAAAATTCGACGTCTTCGGCTTTCATCGATCTCATGCGATAGCAGAGATAGTGGCTGATGCCGACCGAGTCTGGATAGGTTTTCAGGTAGTGCATGGCTACCGAGATGTTGAAGTAGGGGGAGAGGAAGAGCCGGAGCCTGAGTGGGTGGTATCAGCTGTCCAGGTCGCATCGCAACCAATATGCCAAATGCTCAGCCAGCTTACAGTAAAGCGTGCGACATCTTGGGCCCCGGTTTTCGTGACCAGATGAGATCCTCTTGACGTCTCTTTTCCAATGGATACAACAATCGCTCCTTCCCGTGTACGCTCGGCTGAATCTGTAAAGCTGTTGTATCACCAGGCGTAAATTGGTGAACCAGACATCAAAGAGCTTTTCGTCCGGGATACGGTAGCTGGAAATGACCGCGCAGCGCGGCCCAAGCTGGCGCTCTGCGGATTTGGAGGAGGATGGGGGCGGCGTCGGGCCTGGTGGATGCTTTGAGGAGAGCACGGATGTAGAGCATCAGAGCATCACAGCAACAGAGATGATGTATGGACGTGCCGGCCCAGATCCGAGTGTGACGAATTCCACGACGCGCCCGATCGTTTGCGGGCGGGCGGGCCAGAATGCGCGAACGAGACGGCGGGTTAGTCACGCGTACAACACCATCTTTGCGATTTGGGCTTCATATCATCTCTTCTAGCTACAAAGATACACGTTGCCAGAGATGCCTGTCTACACTCCCGCTCCCGCCCATCTACTGCTTCTGCGGCCCATACCCTCTCAAGCCCTCTGCGAATTTCCATTCTGTTTCAGAGGATTTCGATGCCGAGATCTCGACACCTTGAGCGGTGATGGTCGCGATTTGGTACTGTGATACAGAAGCAAACCACATCAGTTGCATGTCTCGCCCCCATCGATGCTCCGCCGATCCAACGCACCTTGTTCAAACTCCTTGCATCTCTGTAATACAAAACCTTCATACAATCCTCCAAAACCGCCGTCGCTTCCTCCTTGCTCATCATGTCCCCTTGCTTGGCCCCGCTTTGGCCTTCCTCCTGACGTTTCTCGTACGCCTCACGCAGCAGGGGTTGAGCCATATGGGATCCGAATCCGGACGCAAGCGTCGGAGCTTGATACGTCGTTCCGAGGAGATCCACGTAGCCGAGGAAACTGCGAATATTCAGCATCAGCGACGGGCCCATGAATCTCGGGAGTAAACTAGACTCACCTCTCGCCATCCTTGACACCGCCCAACAGCATCGCATTCCACAAAGGATCCAACTTGCTCCGCCTCGCATACATCAAATTCGACAGGAATTCATAAATCTGCTTGGGTCCCAACGAAGGATGATCATCTCCCAGCGCCTGAGCACGTTCACTGATACTACGCAGCGAAATGACTGGTCAGACTATGAATCGCATGGGAAAGCCGAAAGGGACTTACATCACGCTTTCCAACTGCCTCTGGAGGTACTGGAAGTCGCTCATATCGCCCGCTACGGCCAAGCATGAGCTCGATGATTTGCTAGATTCGAGGGGGAGCAGACGTTGGATGTCTCTGAATCGGGCGAGAGAGCCGTAGGATGCTGTCGTAAAAAGTCAGGTTGCGTGAGCTGGAACCAAGGCACCTCGATCGACGGGAGGATTTACCGAGGTTGTCCGCTGCGAGCATGACGCCGTCAGCGTATACAAGACCCAGAACGGAAGTACCAGTGACCAAGGGTTGTCTAGAACATCCAGTATATGATCAGCATCCTCAGTTAATCCTTTGTAACCTGGTACTCACTGAGTATGTCCTACGACTCCTCCAGCCATGATAGCTTCATTACCTCCCGGACCAGGCCCCGCATCGTAGAACCCATGATCGTTGCCCACGATTCCCACTCCAGAGGAAGGGTTATGATAACGTGACGGCGCCATGGTGGAATACTGGTCGAAGCGCTGGTGGGGCGAAAGGGTTTGACCCCATGCTCCTGGATGCTGGAGGGGAAATGGAATTCAGCGCCAGATCGCATTGACTAGAGGATGAGCTTACGTGGTTCATGACGGCAGTCTTTGTTGGGCGCCAAGTAAGATGAACAGGAGGAGGAATGTACCGACGCTGGTCATAAAGGCCCTGGCAGCTGGCGATGATGAATTCGTCCCCGTGTCGTAATCGTCGTCGCTGACTAAGCGCCCCATCGGATCCGCGCGCTTCCCCTTGCGCTTATCCCGCGCTTGAGTTTCGCTGCAAACTTTGCTCCGCCGATATAAACCATCCTGGCCGACACTACCCTTTCCAGTTGCAGGCTTCCCTCCAGAAACGGCTCAACAGCGACATCCATCAACCCTCAACATCCGTGCAAATCAAGGAACGTCCGCAAAGAATCGCTATCGCAGCTCTACCATACAATCAGAACGGGGGATTCAATCCCCCCGTCTCTTGATCTACCTCCTTCGCTGTGGGTTTGAAAGTCCCCGGAGCTTGGCCACGGTAATGTCGTCTTCTTCCTCTCCTATTGTCTGGCTTGCAGTGTCGGGCTCATGGGCGGGTCGATCTTCGAGTGTGTGTGGGCACGTGGAATCTCTTCTGCGAGTACTGGCGTGACAGGTCTGGTGGTGTCTGGCGGGGTATCACGACGTTACAAGGGGATTGCTGCTTGTCGAGGGAATACAATGAGCAGAATGCGCGGCGGTCGGATTTAACCCCGGCCGTCGTGAAAAAAGGCTAGCGAGAGATAGGTTCGTCTTATTTGGCAATGCTGGGTAAAAGATGAATCGAAATATCCCAAGTGGTCGTAAGGCTGCGGCGGTGTCTAGGGTTGCAGAACGCATCCGTATGGTCGTCGAACCGGATGGGCTGTGCAGGGGACGTGTTTGGGTGTCTGTCCCGTCATCCATCGTTTGCCATTCAGTGAATGCGCGGGATTGTCAATGGATTCGCCGTCCGATCTTGTCATGGTTCTTTCCTCTTTCCTATCTTGTTTCCTCTATCGGGTGGTCTCCCTTCCTACCTCTTGACGTTGCTATCAACGATCAAACAGATCGAGCGCGACATGTTTCACGGCGTTTGCTTCATCTCCACGTTCTCCTCTCAAGGTGTCTATCACGAATGGAAAGTCTCGCCGATCCCTTCTCCGGTATACCTTTGCACTTTCGCCTCTTGGCAGCAATCATCCGCGTATAGGAGGGGCAGACAGTTTACTGGCGAAGAAGTGTTGGACAGCAAGGGACTCCCATTCGATCTTTACGATCTATTGTTGAGATGGACAGTCTTCCCTTGATCGCCAAGATGGATACTGGACCACTTCGTTGCTGTCGTTTGCATCTACCCGATCTCGCTTCGTATCATCCTTGGCACTTGCAGCAAACGCAAACCAAGGGGACAATACATTGTGAAGCTATCCCGTGTTCTCCGGCGAGGACTCAGAACCGGGAAAGAACTACAAACAGGGAGATGCACCAGCTTCGTCGTACCTTTGGTCAAGACCACCTCTTTGGGTCTTGGTTAACGGGTTGTCGGTCTCACGACGGATCGTCGCGAACAAAAGGGGTGACGTTGTCCGACGAGCCGTTTACGTTTCTCTGCCTCTTCTCGCGATGTGCGTTGTTCATGACGGGTCAATCAGCAAGGATACCATCACGGAGTTTGGTCTCCTTTACGATTCTTCGGAATCGAGGGATGTTCTTCGGAACCAATGGCGGTACAGGTGTCCAAACCTGACAAGAGTCTAAGGCTCGTGAACGAAAGGTTCATCACCTCGACAGCAGCGCATTCGTGCGTGAGAGGTGCAGGTAGGACCTGCCGTCCCGTTGTTGCGGCATCAAGTATGGATAGACACTGGAAATGATGGAGCTCTGTTGTCCAGGCTGCTGTTTGTCGTTGGCTCGTATCGATCTCACGTTTGATGGCGCGTGTTGGGTAGATCACTGGTATGAACAGGGTTCAATAGGGCGGTAGGAAGGAGCTTAGGGTTGGAACGGGAAGGAGCTTTGATATAAAGGCATCGACTCGCCTCTGGCGCAGTCAATATGGGGTTGTCGGTCGTCGGGGCTATGTGTTCTCCTCTCTGGTACCGTTCTGATGGGACCTGCCACGTCCGGGCCTTGACTCGAGTTTCTATCGTGCGTGTCCTTTCCGATTTCGAGGACGGTTCGAGTGTTGTTGCATTTCGGATCAGGTGTGGGTCTTCTTTCCTGTACTGTGGCCACGCGCTCGGCAGGACGAGACACCTCTTCTCCTAGTGGGATGCTTGGTCTGCAAGGCGGTGATATTTGGCCGTGCGACCATACAAACAGGAAGTTTACACCCGTTAGAGGTCGCAAGGCTCGGTCGTGGTCTCTTGATAATGGTCGTTCTTCTGTCTCTTTATTCCTTCACTCCCCCAACCACATTTCTATTCAACTTGAAACTAGTTGCCTCGTCCACAAGTTCGCTTGTTCCCTGCTCAGCCTGGGCTGCGTAAACGGTTCGTAGTAGAAGAACGCACAGACACACACACTCGAAAGGTCAATTCGCTTCCGGCTATCGCGGGTCGTGATGTAGGATGAAGGGACGTCTTGCCGAGGGTCACGAGTACGCTCATAACCGATAGTCATGCGATTACTCTGTTTTCGTTACCTGTATGGGTAGTGCAAGCGGAGGAACTCGACGGGGCTTACTCTTGCACGTTCCACCTTGAAGGTTTGACGGATCGTTGGATGATGGCCGGTCTGGCTTTACTGCAAAGGAGACACTGCTGGGCCGTTTCTCTTTTTTCCATCCTTTCCGTCGACCGTTCGCTGATCCTCCTTTGGTTTTACTACTGAAGTTGGCAGCGTTGTCTTCGGTTTGGATTTGGGTCTCGGGGGATCTTTCGTGTCAACATGGGAACACTCGGGGGGGAAAGGATCTTCTATGATGGTTTTATGAATTTCTTCAGCGCGAGTCGGGAGGTCAGAGCCTCGACGCAGGAAGCGACAACGTTTTTGACAACTTATGCTGAGCAGATCCTTTCCCACCGGTGTTCCTTGTTTGCTACATTGTACGAAGTTGTACATATTTACATATTGCAATTGATATATTGCTCGTCTCAAGTCCATGCTCCTTATCTCTGATACAACCGTTGGTAACCGCCCCTCTCCCTCGAAATACTTCCCATGCAACCCTTGTGATTGCCTGTCTAGACTAGAAGCTACGTATTCACTGTTGAAAATTTTGGTTGACGGCTATGGACTTGTTGCCGTTGTTGGCAGTCAAGTCCTGCATGACATCTATTGAAACGGCATGATCGTGGTGAGTGATATGCCACGAAGAAAGCTGCATCTCTCGAGGACACTCACGATCCCACCAGGCACCGTCAAACTGCATCCATAGACCGTCATCGGTCCCTCCTATGGTCTCTGCGAGAGCGATGTTCGAGGGCATGCCAGTCTCTAGGGGTACCTGGAATCCGTTCGCCGCTCCGTAGTTGTTAAACGTCGGCGGTACGGCATTGCTGTAATCGAACTGATGCTGGATGTGCTGGTTAGCCTGGTCACTGACACGGGGGTCGTGACCTGGAGGCGGATCATTGCCATTTCCATCGCTTGGCAACTGTTGCGGCGGCAGATACGGGCTAGTCAGGCGACGAAGAAATCTGGCATGGAGCGCGGGCGCATCTGCTGGATACAGCGAGGCCTTGGCCAGAGCTTCGCTCGCTTCAACAACGATATCCTCACAATGCTGTCGCTCTTCAGGCTCAAGCAGTTCTCGTGTAGATTTCGTGCAAACCTAGAATCCTCGAAAATCAGATACAAGCAACAGGAAGAGGTATCGTCATGTACCAACCGTGAATAGAAAATATCCAGCATAGATGGTGAAATGCAGCAAAGTATCCGATGCAAATGCCAACTGCCTTTTGGGTAGCATCTTCATCCTGGTGAGCACCTCGCAAGCCGCGTTGATGGAGTGATGGAAGGCAGCGATTGATCCCAGCGAATTGCGTTGTAATCGTCTTGAATTCTCTATTCTGATGGTCTGGTTCATAATGACGATGTTGAGGTGGAGTCGTAGGCCGGCCAACCAGATAAACGGTTTGATGGGTAGGTCTCCTGTTGGTGAGGCTGTATCGGGGAGGAATGAGCCTGTGAAAAGAGTTTCAACTGAGGCAAGTCACTTGCCTTCCCTGATCTGCTCGACCCAATGAGCATTGATATTGCCGAGATCCTGATTGGAAGTTCTTGTCAAGATAGACAATGAAAGGAGAGTTGCGGTGTGCGACCTGTCTGTCCTTTCCAAGTCATCGGCATCCGCGGCCGTGATTTCCAGCAGCGATTTGTAGTGAAGAAAACGGGAGCGCAGCTGGACAGACGCTATTAGCGAAAGATCAACCATCGGGGAGTGAGAGCCGATGTGCCAATCAAAGCTATAAAACGTGATAGGGGTAAATTCGACGTCAGTCCATGCAGGATCCAGGAGTAACGAGATGCCTAGATACCTGTTTGCTATCAGTGGATCTTCATGAGTGATCTGTAATATCTGATTGAATTGCATGGCAAAGATCGTGTTGACGACGAACAAGCAAAGCCTACATACGAGGAAAAAGGAATAGACGTCAACAGGGACGCACGTGCACACCCGAGAGGCAAGACCTACCAGACTCTATGTCTGATTCTCCACCAGAGCGCTTCTTCCTCTGAACGTGGCCGAGTTCTTTCGATCCTGCCCAGATGTAACTCCTTTGCCATAACAACAGCCTGTTTCAGAGTAATGATGAGAAAACATTCAAGCAGCCGAGCCAATGCATGCGTACTCTGTTGAAGTAGAATCCAGCTTTATCGTCGTCTGGCTCCTTCCATATCGCGAGCAACGTGATGGCCTGTACGATCTCCAGCGTAGAGAGCGCGTGCTGAAAAGCCAACTGCATCTGCTGTCGAGCTAGACGAAGACACGATTCGTGGACGGATCGTGCTCTTTCCGGTGGGATGGAAGTCACTAGTTCGGGTGTGGTGTCGGGACCTCCGCGCAAGAAACGGGATGCGGCGCATAGAGTTGTCGATAGGAGAAAGGGGGATTTGGCCCGGACGAAGTCTGAACAAGAGGTATGGAGGTTATCAGGATTCGCCGCAGTACCTGTGAGTGCAGCGCTCATTACGCACCAAAGCTGTGTACGGCTGCGTCCAATAACGGCAATGAAGTGTTCAATTCGGACATGAAACTACGAACAGGTCGAGCGATGAGCTTTCCCTGAGTCGCTTGGAGCTTGTGTAGTAGGATCGACCTGAACTTACGTGCCAAACAGTTCTCTTGCTTGATGTTCCGTAACGTAGCCTGCTGATATCGGATCCATTCCAAAAGGCGATGTTTGGTCCACTTCTTCACTGCGCAGCCTCTCGTCACGATCAATCTTTCTCCGCTTTCTCTTTCTTTCTCCTCCCTGTTGAGCAGGCTGTTCCGTAGTCTGGTCGTGTCGACCTGTGCGAACATACGCCGCAGCAGCCTCTTCGTCTACGCTCGATCCTCCATTATCTCCATACTCTGAATCTTCGGTCACGTCTGCCACCATGTGATGCAACGACGAAAACTTGGAGGGTCGTTTACTCGAGCTCGATTGCGATTGCGAACCACCCGTCGAGCGATTCCCGGCCGATTCACTGAGCGGTCTCGAATTCTCAGTAGATGTTGACGTCGTATTGAGGATGTTGGGCAGCGAAGCCGGTGTTAATCCCGATCGACTCCTATTGAGTGCTCCTTCCCCGACGGCAGGCGAGAGAAACGGGAATCGATGAAACTCGATCGGCCGTATGGGCGGTGATGAGCCTCGCGTCCGGTTACCGTTACTCCCGTTACTTGTGCTACCGTCTCCCACACCTGGCGCCCTACCATGCGCTCCGCCACTCCGCCCACTAGTCGGACCGGACGAGTCTACAGGCGAGGCTCCCAAAATCGGGTCCCGAGGGGACATCCTGTTTGATGTACCACCCGAAGCCTTGTCATTCAAGAGACTGACCGTCGGCGCCACTCTACCTCCATATCCGCCGTTGCCGTGCGCCCGATCCGGCATATGCATCATCGGTGGCGGTGGCGCCGGCGGTCCAAGCTGAAGCAACGATTGTGACGAGCTCGCGATCTGTTCCATATGTGGCGGCATTTGCCCGTCCGCTATCGAACTTGAATGTAATCCCGGCAAGGCGAATGGCGTATTGTAGACCCTTTCCAGATTCGGGTCGTTGGCAGTATGGCGATCGGCACTGATGGGTGTTGTCACATGCGATCCTGAGATTGTATTGGGTTGTAGACTCGGATATCCGGGCATACCGTGTAGAGGATGAAGACGTGGAAAAGTGTTGTCGAACGATGTGGGATTTCCAGTTGGCATGTACCTGTTCTCCATCAACGTTGAATAACCTGAACCATATCCTGCGCCACCTGGCATGCCACCTTCTGCCATTCTATACGGGTTCCGCGATGGGTCCTGCCTTTGAGGTATCGCAGTCCTAAAAGCCTCGTCGTTGAATGGCCGATGGGCAAAGTCTTTCGGCATGGTAGATGGGTGGTACGACGTTGAGGGTGAATCATGCTTTGAACCCGGGGCTGGAGATCCATTGACACTATCGGTGCTCATATCCCTACGGCTTCCGTCAGTATCGTGAAACGGTGGTCAAAGAACAAACTTACTCTGGTTTGAGCTTCTTCTTCCGTCCCCTACGATGCTGTAGGTATGCACAAGGCAAATCATACTTGTCGCATCTCCGACACGGTTTATCTTGGGTTTCGGCAGGAAAGCATTTGATCTGAATTGGATTCCGAATCACGTCAAATGGTGCTCAAGTGCGAGTATCAACTAATCGCAAAGATACTACTCACTTTCTGGGACCGACAGTTGCTACATGCGCTATAGGTCGCAAGAGGCCGTGAGTCAAGGTCATGTCATGTATTCCTCCATTGCTCGAAACTTACACAACGTTCCTTGCGGGGAGATTGGAACCGCCCTCTCCGGTTCCTTCTCCCGTAGACTGCAACGTAGACAAGTCGTCCGAGGCCACGCTCAGTGGGAAACTTGGTGGCACTAAGTTTGGATCCATGACTGCATGCTTGAAGACTGTTGACTCGGGGCGTCGGGACGAGGTGTCCGAGTGTAAACGGGACTGGTCGGCGAAATCCAGGAGCTTCGTGACAACAGCACACGCAAACAGCAGGGGCCACGACACGCGCAGATGGAGCAGACCGCCTCACCGAAACGACGATCCGACGAAATTGAAAGATACTGGCACGGGAACGGGAACAGCTCCAACTTCCCCGGGTGCGCTCGATCACTCTGTTGCTAAACCCGTGCTTGGCTCTTCCGGCAACTTGTTTTCCGGACGAGGACGAGGACGAGGAGCGATAGATTTGTCGGAATGTAGAAGCAGTTCGATGAGCTCTTCTACGGGGTGCGTGACGTGACTGCGGCCAGGGCATGTGTCGTCCTTCCGACTTGGGCTGTGTGCTTCGGCGTTGTATCGATTCACAGCATCAACAGAGAGCAACAGGTGCTCAGGTGGCAACGATCTCGCTCAGCGCCGGTCTATCGGTCTAGTGACGAATGCTTCCGTTCGTTCCTCATGTCGATTGTATTTCTGCACGTGCGCACCTTCTTCAGTGGTGAGGAATGGGATAAAGAGATGAGAAAAGTTATCCCTCAAGTTTCCCACCGTGATATGCGGTGCCGTGATGTGAGTGATGATGTCCGGCGAGAAGGCAAAGGAGCCGTTAAAGTGAATATCGAAGGATGCTATTGTTACTGTTCAGATTATAGTCCCCGGTGGCAAGACCAGACGAGCTTATTGGGGGCTCCGGCACCGCCCCACCAAGGAGCTGTTCTGCAGTTATCGCGAAATGATCGCCCCGCATAAAGTAGAAACCAGGGCTAAGGGGTAGATCATCCCGACTATCTCGGTTTACCCACTTCACCAACGAGGCGATTGAAGATTAGGGCTTAACGCTTAAAGAAGCCGAGCAGCATGGTAGCTGTTGGAGCCCGATTTCCTTCTCACGATCATCGTTACTGATGCGACTACTGTAAAATGACCAAGTGGCATGTAGCATGTACGTCCATGCAGCATTTGTAGATCAGAGGTCTTCACCTAGAGAGCCGCCACTCATTGCGCCATCCATGGAGCTCATTAGCCTGGCCAACGTTACAGAAGATTCAATCACTATCCCTATCCTTCGTTGCAAAACGCTCGATATCTCGATAAGGCTGGACTTGCTTGTCGTCCATCAGCCGTCGCCGTTAGTATCTAGTGGTGTTGTCGAGCATGTTCCGTCATCGGGGAAGGAGGAGATCGCCTGGCTGGGAAATGTCAGCGTCGCCAATTGGGCCGCTCGGCGAATGCGGTGAAGGATAGCCGACAGGATAGCTTGAGGATGCGGACGCTTGGGGAAACGAGGTGTTACTGTCAACCAAATGCGGTGGAACCCTGGGCAGGCCTTGGAGTTGATCGCTCTCCTCTCCCAGACTAAATCCGCGGAAGAAGCTGCAAAGAGGGGTGGGTGGCGGACATATATCCAACGAGTGCATAGTAATACAAGGTCGTCGGCTCACGGTCTCCAGACCACATTCTTGAGTTCGCATCGATAGCATCGATGGCATCGATAGCATCGATAGCATCTTTAAGTTTGACCCTTTCCTTCACTCGTCACACTTCTTAAAGAGGCTTATCTTTGTCGCATTGCAGTATGAACTTCCTCACGTCCACCGCTCTACCGACAACATTGATATTGGGAGTACCGGTCACTCCGTGTCTTGTGTTCGCTCGGGGTAGAAGTGCGATCATGTCACATGTGTCAACATCTCCAGCCGCCGAATCAAGTTGAGATATCAATGGCTGCCGAATCTCCTTTGTCAAATGAACTAGCACAATTCGCGGTGATCTTAGGGCATCATGACACACGAGAAAAGATATCTGTAACGGTACTACAACATGTTTAAAATCTCCGTACGGATGTGACTCCTCCTTATGGACCACGGCTATGTGGACTAATCATATATCTCTATGCCCAAATTCGTTCCAAGAGAGACAGAGTGAGGTCCGACAGTCCTGCACGTGGTCCAACCTTACTTCCTTTCTCCACGAGATTTCCGTTGCGGACCTCCCATCACCAGGTGCTCTTCAGGCTTGTCTTTTCCGTCTGCACCTATACCATTCTTAGTCTTCAATGCGCTTGAGCTGAGTTTGTCGTCGTCCTTCTCAGCGGTGCCAGTCGAGCATAGTAATACCCTGCCATTAGTACCATGAGGCCCGCCGTACGGGGAACGGTCAGAAGAAACAGTTCTAATACTGCATGCCGTGTCCTGAACGTCGATCTCTGTAGATGCGTCTTTGATGCTTGCGGCAGATGACCCTGCCAGAGATTTTGAAGGCACTTCGGGAAAATCGCTGCTTGGTGGTTCGAAACCGGCTAATGATGCTGCCACCGTGATAATCGTTGAAAGTCTCATCGTGGATCGTACTCAAGGTCAAGTCTATCGTGTCTAGCCGAGTTGTATGGCGTAAGACTTTGGCAGATCGTCAAGCCTTCAATCGCACGCCGTATTGGCTTCTCCTATTTGTACCGCGCCAAACGCCCGTATCCTCGTCCGTAATCTGCCGAAACTGGGTATGAAAATCCCTGATTGCTGGACATCCTTTGTCAGGAAAGTCAGGAAAAGAACCCCTTGTGGTCGCGACCAAGGCGCAGGCGATAACAGATTCTTTGACACATTATAGGGCCATCGCTATGTGAACTTATAAACGCGACTGCAAGGGCAACGAGAATAGAGATTTACCTTTGAGTAATCGTCCTTTGATTGAAACAGTCGACTCCGCCACCTTTCACCCGATCAAGTCCAACCCCCCCCCCCCCCCCAATCACACATCAAGCCCAAG
>JANGFJ010000023.1:0-70177 GCA_025758675.1 Naganishia antarctica
AGTGATCATGACATCCGCGTCTGATTATATTTCTTCAGGGCCGCATACATATAGCACTAGTTGTGATTCAGAGAAATATTATATCTCATTGAATTGCCCTCGAACTCCTCAACTCCACTCCAAAGTATTACAAGGCTTGTACAGCAGAGCTGTCGATATCCTTCAATCACGACAGTACCTGCCCACTATGTACTAATCTCCGTCCAGCATATCTTTGGTACTCGGCACGTACTCAGCGCAAACAGAAAAATGCACCTCGACGGTCTTCCCCAAATCTATATTTGATGAATGCACTATCGCTAATCGACAAGGGCAAGCGGGTCTTCGGTACATATTGTAAGTTATCCACTCGCGAAAATATCTGGAGAGTTCCCGTTATTCGCAATGCCTCTGCAACGATCTGAAACGATCAATCAATACTAGCTGAACCATATGTCAGGGATAGTTGGGTATACAATATGCCGGCTGGCCAACCTAGTGTCTATAATACCGTACCCCACCATTATCATCAGTAAGGATGCCTCTACCTCGTAAGCTTAAACGAACTTACTGACTCCACTGTATAGAGTTGATGTCTATACCTTCCTGTACCATTTCCCAAAGAGGGCTCATTTCCCTAAGTTTATTCACAGTGCCGACTATCCTCTGGATGACGAAGTCAATTTCCGCTTCCGTGGTGAAACGCCCAATACCGAAGCGCAGTGAGCTATGTGCCATGTCTTCGGCAGCCCCCAAAGCCCTAAGCACATATGAGGGTTCGAGCGATGCTGAAGTACAAGCTGATCCGGATGAGAGAGCGATATCCTAAAAGCGATTAATGACGAAAAGCAGGCACAATCAGCACCAGCTTGGAAAACACTGCATCCTTGCGGTCCAGCAAGCGTGACCGATGGAGACGATCGGGTAGAAGGAATAGAGAAACTTCACCTTCAAAGCCATCAAAAGACTTTCTCCCTCAACGTATGCAAAGCTCAGATTCACGCAGCCAGGGTAGCCATTCGGGTCGCCGTTTCGCACCACTGAATCTATCTGGGACGTGATGCCGTCGATGAGCCGTTTTGCCAATTGACTTATCCTCTCGTGGTCGGCCTAAGGATATGCAAACAGAGAGGAATAACCATGAGCGTCTATTCGAGAATAATGACGAAGTACGATACAATCCAGCATTCAGTGCCCCTGCTCGACTGAATCTTATGAACAGCGCTAATCAGACGACTAGCCTGTTTTCATTTGACATGCCTGATTCTTCGGTGTTGGTAAGCCAAACCGCGTGGCATTGATAGCAATTTTCTTCTTGAGTGCAAGCGGATAGCGCTTGAGAGTTGCACTTCTAGCAGAAACTCCAAACTCTTCTTGCGGAAACGTGGCTACGCGGGGAGGAAACTTGTACTCACTTGCATCTCGCTACCGGCAATACGGCAAGCTTCACCCAAACCGACTGTAAGGACGGCAGGTACTGTGCCACTTCGCAATCCGCGCTCCTGTCCACCGCCGTGCATCAACGGTTCCAATCTAACGCGGGGACGTCGGCGAATATACGCTGCGCCAATGCCCTTTGGGCCGTAGAGCTTGTGTCCAGAGATGCTCATAACGTCGATGCCCATCTTGTCGACGTCGATCGGTATTTTGCCAACGGCCTGTGCCGCATCAGTGTGAAATAGTACCTTGGAGCCGCCGTTTTCTTGTTGAAGCTGCTTGAGCAATTGTCCGATTTCCTCCAGAGGTTGAATCACGCCTATTTCGTTGTTTACGGCCATTACAGAGACAAGACATGTTTCGGGGCGCACAGCGTTCTTGATGTCTTCCACCGAAACGAGTCCATTCGAAGATACTGGTAGATACGTGACGTCGAATCCTTGCTCGGACAGCCATCGGCAAGAGTCGAGTACGCATTTATGTTCCTATCGGTAAGATTGGTATTGCTGATCATCAGCAGAATCTCACCAGTGTTCACCGCGAATGTACGCACCGTCTGCGTGGTAATGATATGGTTTCTCTTCGAGCCGTAGAACTTGGCAATACCCTTGATAATCATATTATTGCTCTCGGTCGCACCGCTGGTGAAGACGATATCCTTGGCTTGTGCGCCGATAATGTCTGCGACTTGCTGCGAGTTGGAAGGATCAGTGCTGACGAACCATGTCGGCGCTCATGAAAGCTTACCGCTCGCGCAGTATCGACCGCAACCTCCGCCTCCCAGCCATAAGCATGTGTCCTCGAATGTGGATTGCCGTATTGATTTGTAAAGAAAGGCAGCATCTTGTCTAGAACTCTGGGATCCACCGGTGTGGTCGCCTACACAAGTTTTCGAGACTCAGCGAACAGCTCGAGAATGAACCTGCCCGGATAATGAACTTACTTGCATATCAAGATAGATCGGTCGTCCTTGGCTTTTGGGCTTGCCACCTGTTGTGCTTTCCTGGCTGCTAATTTCGAAACCGAATGATTTCTGGCCATCGGACGGCAAAGAGTTGTTTGTCGATTTCTCGAGTCTCTCATGAACGCTGATTCCGTTGGCTTCTCTTGGACCGGCACCGTCGCTATTGCCAGAAAAGTGGGGATGAGTTGCTGACGGCGAATCATTGACGGCGGCGCGCGCTGAACGACTGGACACGGCGTAGCCCCTTGATGCGGAAAAGGGGGACAACGCTGGGCCCACGGCGCGCAAGAAGCGTTGTCGATGAGGCAGGAACGAAGCTGGAGAGATGACCATGTCGAATGTGAGCAAGACTGGAATGTCGTCTGGCAATGCGTGGGGCGAGGACGGGACTGATAGACAGCCAGTTGTTAGTTATTATCGATTATCGCCATCCGACAGCAGCAAATACGAAACCTCGGGCGACATTGCTTCCGCCGATCGATGACAAAGCGCGCAGTCGCATGCCGCTGGCCGACTTACGTAATCAAGCCGCAGCCAAAGCCGAGTGTCAAACTCCAAAGCTCGGACCGCTGGTGATTCCACATCAACTGCCTGACTCGACACTCTCCTGCTGCTACTGCTGCTGGTTTGCTAGCTGGCCGATGGTAGCACAAATGACACGTGGACAGCTCGAGTACATGCATATCAATTGTATATGTCTCTAGTCTACAGAAGATCACAACAAGTAAACGTAACGAACATGACAACGCGATTCTCCTTTTGATCAATTATAGCACCATCCTGCTCGCTGTCTATTTGAAGATCTTTCCGTCGGCAAAAGGCTTGCCGTCGATCTCGAGGTCCCAAGCCATGGCACCGTCGAAGAACTTTTTACCCTCTTCAGTCGTAATGTCCAGCGGGGTGATGTTGTAGGATTCCCAGTCGGGCGCGACAGAGAAGGGGGTCGCGTCCTTGCCTCGGGCGACAAAGACACCCGAGATGAGCGAGTCGTTGGCCTTGCCAAAGACACCCATGGATCCCATGAGGTACTTTCGAGAGGCTTCGAGACGGGCGAAGAAACCACCGATCAAGTTGGCGGACATGAAGACCTGGGTGAGTTCATCGTTGTACTTGTAGTCGATTCGCCAGACGCTGTAGCCTTCAGAGTCGAAGCTGGACGAAAAAAAAGGGGGGTCAGTCTGATGACGCGACATGTCAACAACGACTCGACGTACTTTTCGTAGAACCAAGGAAGGGCACCGGTCAGGGTATCTTCATTCGAGTACTTTCGCTTCCACTCGTCCATGACGAACGAGCTCTTGGGCAAGTCATCCAACGGGTTCTTGACCTTGGGCTCCGCAGGGACAGCGGGCTCGTCATCGTCGTCATCGGCAGCAGGCTTCTTGGCCTTTTCCTTCTTGGGCGCAGCGGCAGCACCGGCATCGGCCTTGGGCTTGTCAGCCTTGCCGTCCTTCTTGGGGGCCTGGTACTGAGCAGCGGTCTCGACGTATTTGAGTTCGCCAAAGACGGGGGCAAGCTTGGGGGACTTGACGATGCTGCGAGGGGGAGGGGAGAGGTAAAAGCACGTAAGCGATCCAAACGTAAAGTCGGGAAACGATCCGACTTACGTCTCGAGGTATCGAACAACGTTGGGGATCTTTGCTCGAGCGGCGGCATCAATCTGACCGTGGTTGTTGGTGAGCGAGTACAAGACGGATCCCAAAGCAATGTCGGCCAAGGTCAATCGTTCACCGACGATGAACGTTCGGGTAGCGAGCACTCGGTCAAGGGTCTGCAATCGGTGAGTGAGCTTTTGCAAAAGCGAGACCTGGACCGGCTTGGCAAACGCAATGTAGCCGGCGAGCATGCCAGTGACGGCGCTGTGGGGAACAGATAACTGGGGAACGCAAGGGAGAAGGCGGGTTAACACTCGGCGCATAGGGGATGAAATGAAAAGACACTTGCCTCTTGGTCGGCAATGTTGATCCACTGCGAGACCTCGGCGGCTTGCTTGACGTCTGTGGGGATCAGCTTGCCACCGGTAACTCGAGCAACTAGGAGGAAAAGACAAGATGATCAGATCGTGCTAGAGACAATGTACCAACGGTCTTGTTCCCCAATCGTGATGCGCTTCAAGCACTCGAAGACAAGCAACTTTGCTCAGAGATATGACGGTACCACCCGCCGGAAAATTCATCGACAAATCCAGTGACTCGTATAGAGTATGGGTTAAGACAGGGATAACTAAAGACTCATCCTAGAAAGGCCTTGTTCTTCGAGTGGAGCTAGGCGCGGCAACTAAAGGGGAAGGCGAAAGAGCGAAAGGAAGAACCGCGAATGCTTACCGTGTTCAGCGATAGCGGCAGACTCGGTGATGAAGACACCGTCGGCACCCTCGAAAGCGGGGACGCAACCCAAGGGGAACTTTGCGATAAAGGCGGGCTTCTTGGTGTCGGCCATGTCGATGGTGACTTCCTCGACGGATTCGCCGGCCAAGGCAGCGACTGCCTGGACCCGCTTGACTCGCCAGTTGTTGGGGTAGCTGTAGATCTTTCCGATAGCCATTTTGAGGGGTCTGGCGGAGAACGACGCAGCGTTAGCTGGGTCCGGAGGATCATGGATGGTGGAGTCGCAAGACTTACTTACTATGGATAGGGAGGAAGGCGGACGGGGAAGAGCAAAGGGATGAGGGAAAAGCGCTGAATAAATATGAAACCGAGATCCGTTGTTGTTCGATGCGTCGCATTTTCGACTGGAAAATAATGGCGGCAGGGAGAAACGCGAGAAACGGCGTGTCATTGTGGGGAGACTGGCAGAATGTAAACACGCGCGGAAGCAGAGGGTGCGGTGATGATCATGAGAAGCGATAGAAGCAGGAACCTCCTCCTTGGGTGATCGCTTCCCCGGTCCCGCTCCCTCTAGCGCGTGCAGCATGCAGGGATACTCTCACATCGCCAGCGACGGCGCCTGGGTCCGACTGTCCGATGTGGTGTGGCAGGTGAGTCGCGAGTCGGGGAGGAACAGGTCAGGCAGGACATGCGCTGATGCTCTGGTTGTTTCGCAGTGGTTCAAGCCGCTCAATCCGTGGCAGGTCAATGCCGTAAAGTCGCTCGTGTCCCCCGATGCGTTGGCAGATGAGAGGCACCCCCTCAGGTCGCGCGCAGCAGATCCGGGACATCTCGAGCTGTTTGTCGGTGCGTTCCCTCGGTTTCCCCTATCGCATTTGACGTTCGCATTTGACCCTTCCGCTCCCTTAGCCATCTTCCCCGGGGGAAGAGCGCGCTTGATGATGTCCCTCCGTCAGCTGGAATACATACAGTACTACATCAAGGCTATGAAGCTGATCCGTCCCGCTCCGGAAGCCATCGAACGGTACCGAATCAAACTTTGCGAGGTTCAAGCGGCAAAGGCGGCCGAGGAGGAGACGGAGACGGGGTCCCAATTGTTGAGTGATGATGATGATGACGAGGCTAGAGGGAACGCTACCAGTAGCAAACGCGAGACGAGTGACGAAAAGGATGACGAGTGGGAAATCGATCTGGCAACTCTCGACCAAGTGCCGTTGCCCTCGTCGAAATACTACGTGCTCAGAAAGCACTTGATCGATATCGCAAGTCTGCTTTGGCTCGCGTGTTCGGTTCATTAGCTGACTCATTCCTTGTACATCGTCCCTCTAGATCCCGGTTCGGCTTCACACCAACGACGATCTCAAACGTGCACTCAAGAACCCTCGACCGTGGTACGAAATCGCAAAGGGATTGCGAACGACTCCTGTCGAGGATTCCGTTTCGGGGAGTGGGTCGACGAGGCCAGCGACGTCGATGACGCCGGTGCAGCCCACAGAGCAAGCGAGCGATGCGGTAACAATCGAGTCGGCCGAGGTCGCGCAAGTTGGTCCGGTTCAATCGCCTGTACTCGAGGAGGAGCTAGAAACGGCCGGGCCCGCGGCAGAGAGCGTACACGGTAATGAGGTGCTCTCAGATCCAGTCGAGGATAAAATCTGTAAGCCCTTCAAAGTACAAGTCCGATCGACGGCCCTGACGTACCTTGTCACCAGCGGTCGACGGTGAATCTGGTCCTGTCATGCTATTTCAGCGCGCAGAGGAGATATACATCGCTGCTTCCAATGGACCCATCTCTCCGACCACTTTGAGTAAATCTGAAGCGGGACAGCGATGGGAACCAAGGCCAGCGGCGTTCATGACGATGGATTTCCAAGCTTGGGAGGAAGAGCATGGCGTCGTACTGGATGTGGGGTGGTCCGGATGTTGGTTTGAAACGGTCGATCAGGATGGTTCAGGAGAGGGCAAGTGGACTGAACAGAGAGATGGTGGGCATTGGATGTGAGTCTCTCCTGACCAGACCAGTAAATCATCGAGCTTGACGAGCGCTTCTTTGACGCGCAGTGTCGAGGAAAATGCCCATCGTCTGAACACGGCCATGAAATGCTTAGTCGAGGGAAAGGTCACGCGTATGCCATACGTCGGAACGGGTGACAGCGAGGTCCTTCCGTGGGACCAGGTGTTGTCCAAGGTCAAGGAGTTGGTACCAATGATGCAGGAAAAGTGCGATGGCGGTTCCGTTTGTAAGTTCCGGCGTTGGGTGGAGATCAGGAGGGAAAGTACAACGGACGACCTTATCCGTTTCGATGTCGAGCAGTCGTCATAGTACACTCGACCGACGCCGACGTCCATTCCTTGAGCCGCTTGGGTGTTGACGTGACAACCTGGAACCCCGATATCAAAGCTTCGGAATCTGCCTTGGAAAATCAGATTTTCGTGATCGTACGTATACTTTTGCCTGATGCGTAGTTGAACCGGTCTCTGATCAAATGCAAACGTACAGGAAACGGCAGAGATGCTCGCAGCGATCACCAATGCCAGCAACGCACAACGGGATCCAGAGATTAAACCAATCGCCCGAAGCCGCTGTAGTCTTGGGCGACTCGCTGATCTACTGCTAAAGGACCATCCGGTGCTTCATCATGTTACGGGAAACATTGGGAACATTGCCGACGTATGTCAACCTTATCTCTAGCGTTTTCTCGTAATTTCGATGCTGATATCGAATTGTCAAACCTAGGCCAAGATGGAGTGTTTCCTCGTTAGTAAGTCGTCTCGAACCCCGGTGATATCCTGACCGCTGTTGGTTGATGTTTGCGCTTCTTGCCTTCCTCTTCCTAGTGGTCATCTGGGGCCTTGCTAAAACCCGCCTTGCCGTCGGAGAGGAATCACTCGAGCCGCAGCCGAACCATGCCGATATTGTGGATTGGGCAGATGACAAGGACGTTATTGAAGCACTTGCGCGTCAAGATAATGCGGATCGTACGATCCTGCTGCACGAGCAAGCCCGCCGTCAGTGGGGCATCTTGCTTCGAAAGGGTCGGGCGAATGATCGCAGCGAATATGATAGCCAAGAAGATGAGTATGATTCGGAGCAAGGCGATAGACAGTTGCTTGAAGAATTCGAGATGGAATACGCCATTGGTGACGGAGGACCAGAGGATGGAATCGAGGATGACTAATTGTCACGCTCGTCTACGTGCTCCTGGGAATGGCTTGATGGACGACATTGCGCAAAAACGCCACATGTAAAAGGCCAGCCGAATATCATGTTTATGTCATGACTTGTCTTATTGTCGTGCGCACCAGAGGTGCAAAAGGGGCGCCGCGGTTGACAAGGCATACATACCGCGCCTAGCGATAATCCGAATTATATTATCACCGAAAACACTACAACAAAGTACAAGTCACCTCATCAACTACACCTCATCAACTACTCTTCAACAAAATCAACCCAGCATTGGCATGTCCTGTCGGTACGGCTCTGTCGACAACCACTGGGCATTTGCCTCTCGACTACCGTCGTCCGCCGCTAGAAAGCTGAGAAAGTCGAAACCGGGTCCAGACGTCTCCATTTCGCCGCTGAACGCCGTGCCCTGATAATTTTGTGGGGTCGCCCCCTCGGCGCCGTTCGATGCTCCTGGAGTCAATGCAGCAGCGGGCGATAGTCCGGTCCGGCCTTCAACACTATACGCAGCGCCCTCTCCCTGACCAAAGTAATCTGCATTTGGATAACCAGTTTTGACCATGGTTGATTCCGACGCTTTTGGGTGCGGCGCCAAGGGATTCAAGAACAGGTTGTCGAGCATATGCAGCTCGGTCGGTAGCTCTAGTTTTGGCAGGGGCGAGGGTAGACCTTGTGACTGGAAGGAATGGCGCATGGCGGATTCCGCTCGAGCGCCTGCAGATCCGATCCCGGCGACAGACAGGAATCCTTCCCTGCTACGGCTTGATGATGACGTGTTGCTTTCAGTTTGCTCGCCTGACAGTCGTCTAAGGATAGCAGTGCTCAGCATTTCGAATGTGGACCGGCAAGCACGGGCAGAAGGAACAGAGACTGTATGTGGGCGGATGGTCAACTTATTAGGTATCGCAGGGATTGAATTTCCGAACGACTTACCAGAAAGAGCCTCTAGTGTTCCGAGACATGCTTGAACATCGAGATGTGCGTCCATCATCGTGACAGGTGAATCTCCGAGCATGTTCATATTCCACAGGCCGTAAAGGTAGGTGATACCTGCCATGAAGACATAGTGACTCTGATGGGTCGCAAGCTCATGAGTGAGGGAAGGCTACAGTTATGGAACGAGAAATTTACCGATAGCCACATCCAATTAATCTTGTTCTTGCGTTGAATCGTTCTGAAGATTCTGATGATGTAGCTCGACGAAGAGAGGCAAGCCGCCAGTGCATCTTTCGAAGGCCGAGGACAAGCAGGAGAAGGCCGGAACAAGAGAAGTACCGTATCTGAAATCGTCGAAAACGTCAGTGCATGGAATGGAGGAAGGCTACCTCGCGCCGTCGCAACTCACTGTGAAAGCTGATAGCATAGCCCTCGGCGCTGGTACATCCCTTGGGTTCGGGAGAGTTGCTCAACCAGACTTTCAGCCTCTCGAACATGCTGTCAAACCATTCCTGTGTCGGTGGTTCGACCGCTTTTACGGAATATAACCGGCTATTAATCTCCGACTGAAGTTCTCGAAGGGGGATGAAGTTTAGTGCCACAACCTTGTAAGGGTCCGGTTCAGCCGAGAGAAGGCCATGATCGGTGATGGCGTGATCGGGCAACTCAGAGAAGGGCTAAGTGGTGCAAACAAATAAAATGATTAGTCGTCTAAATCGTAAAGTCTCACGACGGAAATAAAGCTTACCGGAACAGCAATGAAGTCATCCGGTATACTATGTGGCCTCCCTAGTGAATGGCACAAGAGTCTATCAAGGTTGTAAACGGCGTGGAACAACCTCCTTCGCATATCGATTTCAAGCGGGGACAAGCTCTTTGTTGCCTCTGTTTCATGATGGAACCCATGATCTACCGCACAGCGGGATGCAAGGCCCACGAGGTGCCAGATACCTGTAACAAGAGGTTCATAAGACACGATGCCGGAATACGGGAGACGAGAGATTGCGCTTACTGCCTCGGGTAGGATTGAGCAGAGAATAGTAGCAACACAAGAGGATGGCTTGCAGACCGACATAGCTCCTGTCTTCAAAAACGGCTTCCAGGTGCTTTGACGCCTCAACATAGAAGGCTTCGGAAGACATCCGGAGTTCGGCTGTTGGGTCAAGTGAACGAGACAACGCCATTGTGCTGAGAGCTGTTGGGACGAGTCCGGACAAAAGAAGAATGGGTATAAGATCGACCGAAGGGCTTGGAGTTTCGATCAAAACGCACCGAGAACCATCAAAACAAAAAAGATATCCGACTCTTGAACATCCGCACTTTTTTCCCTTACTCGCTTCAACTGTCTCTCAAAGGTCGGCATGTGCAGAATCGGCAGCATGATCTGGACAAAGTCGACATATACCTGTACGAGGCGATCCACTGCAGCAGGAGGCGGAAGCGCAGGAATGTTCATGGGTAGCGAGCAACCGGACGCAGCAACCGGTCGGCTATATGTCATTTGCGGCGAGGGGCTTTCGAGCGCGGTACGCTGATTGGATGTGTATGGAGATCCTCCTGGCACCATCGGCGGCGGCATGCTTTGCGGTGCTGCTGGGGGCAACCTTGAATGACTAGTTGGGTAGTCGTTTCTTGAGGTATTGAACGAAGACAGGGCGGGGTCGATAGGCGATGTATCCGATGGGGGATCACCCGCGGTAGCATTGCCGCTCGGAACGCCCCCGCTCGCGCCGCCTCCTGTACTCGTCCGTTGGGATCTCCGTTCGTCCGATTGAGGGACAGCATGTCGGGCTGTGGGACTTGCATTGGGGTGCGACATGGCCGGTTCAAGAACAGAATCTCTTCGTTCGGGCAAAGGTGGGCCTGCAGCAGGGCCTATCCGAAGCACGGCATCGACCACCATCCTGGCCAGACTGACGCCCGAACTGGCACCCATGAAATGGCCGACGGGTCTTGGCATGTCGCTCGCAGCAACAGCTCCACCAAATGCAATGTCCGAAACGACCGAGTCCACCATTTCTCTCGCGGTAGGATGGTGCGTCGGGTCTTCATTGTGCATGGATCCACGGCTATCGGTCAGCGTTGCTGCGCGAGACGGTGCGATGCTTGCACTGCGGTTGTGTCCGGGCCCGTTCGAGTACTGCCGGTCAAAGGAGGGCTGCTGATAGAATTGTCCAGAATGAGGCTGGTTCATTCTCGTGTCCGAGTATTCGCGTTGCAGTGAGGGTGGAGCTCTGCTGGATCCCATGCCCATGGAATGCTGCGAAGGGTAAGCTTGAGGGAACTGATGGAGGGATCCGGGGGAGACCGACGGGGGATGTTGGTACTCTTGTTGCTGTTGACGTGCTTGATGCTGATGTTGCATCGCCTGATGGGATGCAGCAGCCGTGGCGAGATTGGTCAGCATCTGCGCGTCTTCGAGGAGACCGGGATCCTGATGTTCTAGGTTCATTTGGCCAGTAGAGGAAGATTCTGTGGAAATACCGTGAGAACGGTAGGTATCCAGTTGCGCGCGGAGAGCGACGACTTCCTGCTCGAGTTCGTGGATGTAGCTGTGAATCAAAGTCATTGATGAGTCCAGGAATTACAGGACAAGCCTTTATGCTTCGCGGTCGGCCGACTTGCCTGCGGGAGACGTTCTTTTTCGAGATTGCGTCGAATCCAACGCATTCAACTTTTGCCTGCATTGCCGGATAGGAGGTCAGTTTCGCCGTGTTGTCAGATGGAAGGAGACTCTCTCACCTTCTCACACGCACTCTGAAAACGCCAGACATTTAGGAGATCAGTTGTTGAATGTCAAAATCAGCGTCTTTGTCAACAAAATACGTACACATGCTGGCAGTTTCCCATCGCACTACGAGGGGTATCAAGGGGCATCAGTAGGATGTACTGCGGCCGTATCTGGTCCAGGACGCATGACGGACCTTGCTCTTTCGACTCCTACACCTTGTACATGCACTGATGGCTCTAGCGACGCGATGCTCGAACGGATTGCCCGCCGAGTCGAAAGCGTTTGCTGTTCCTGTCGGCGAGGACGCGGAGGCAGCGATCATGGCGGTGGTCTGCTTGAAGGAGGGAACCTTCATGGCTTGAAGGGGTTGATTGAGTATGGAAGGAATTCGGGAAGAGCAGGAGCAGAAGGCAGAACACAGAAAGCAACAACACGATGAGCCCGCCTTCGGCCTACAGCGAGCATATTGCAACGGCCTTTTCCGCGGGAGAGAGGGTGCGCCCCGATCACGAGCAGGGTGTTGTCTTGTAACTTGTTGACGGATGATGCCAGTATGCCATTCTCTGCTCTGCGTCGTCGCTCTTGCCAGCTCTTTCGCAAAGTACCTACCATGTCCGCCATCTCATCAGCTCAAGCCAAGCAGCTCATCCTCGAGGCTATCAAAGGTGCGTTCCGTCCAGGCGTCGACGAGCATGCAACCATACTGACAATTTTGCACAATCTTTCAGCTCGAGAGTTTGCCTACGTCCCCTACTCTCATTTCCGGCAAGTCTGAGCGAGCATTACGACATCGGAAGGATTGGCATCTCACACTGTATTGTTCTCGTGCGTATCGCTATATCCCGCTCACAGCGTCGGAGCCGCACTTTTGGCCGAAGATGGAACAATCATCCGTGGATGCAACGTAGAAAATGCGTCGTACGGTATGTCGATACTCCTGTCTCCCTTGCCTCGAGAGCATACTTTGAGGTCTGCATATTGAGCCATCAAATCCACTCTAGGTGGCTGCATCTGTGCCGAAAGAACCGCGATCACGAAAGCCGTTGTCAGTCTCCCTTCGTATAGGCGACTCCGCAGGTGGTAGTCGTTCTCACGTCTCGCTCTCGTATTTCCCCTTGATGACACAAACGTCTATATATCTTCACTGCTTGTCACTCGCGCGCAACATGTACTAGAGCGAGGGAACCACCAAGTTCATGGCCATTGCTGTGTCCAGGTAAGCCTCCCTTTTTCTCCAGCCTATCGGTCAACCTAGGTCACCAACATTTCGGCCGCTCTTCTCTCTGCGCTCGTCTGTAGCGATGTTCCCGCTCCTACCACCACTCCATGCGGCATCTGCCGCCAAGTCATCCGGGAATTCTGCGCCGATTCCACTCCGATCTACATGATCTCGTCCGCCTTTCCTTCGGGCCAAATGTGTTCCGACGACGACGTCCTTACGGCCATAGAGGACGAAAAGTTTGTCAAGCGGGTTACTTTGGGAGACTTGTTGCCGATGAGCTTTGGACCGGAAAACTTGATGCAGCGGTCATCGTAACAAATCCTGGAGTCATTTAGCACAGGTAGCGTTAGCGTTGGCGATAGGTGGATGCCTCGAAGCTATCAATATATGTTATGCCTGACAAACATTGTCTTGAGGGATAGCAGGGGTTCTATGAGATCGATGTTGTGTAAGGTGCTTGCATTACTCGAGCCTTATCATGCGACTATCACACGAGTACCGTCGTCCGTACGTACCCCTTCGGCCCAATCCGAATAAAGGCCGAGTCAGAAGAGTCAGAATGCGATTCCGCATCCTTGATCGCCGTTTTGCGGCTGAATTTTGCACTTTTCCCCTGCAAACCCGACGAACGGTCCGAATGACACGTACAGCGGTGGCTATCCTACCGGGGTGGACAACGGGATGGTATGCAGGAGCAGGCAAGAGCGCTGTTGGCTGACAGTAGCCAGGATCTGTGTCGGAACTTCAGTGTTGTGTACGGCGGTAGGTCGCGGTTCCAAGCAGGTCTTTATCGCTTGTCCAGGGTTCTCGATACAATCGCCAGCACTCTGTCATTCAGCCCAAGTTTTTGACTCTGCGGGCATATCCTTGACACAAACGCCACACCACTTTGCTTTCGCGCAAGAATCCCGCCATTCATTAAGGTCAACGTCCGGCATCCCTTCGCACATTCACTTCACGGACTCCCTTGGCCTCGACCTACGCCCTACGCCAGGAAACATACCATTGCCGTTAATATACGTTCGCTAATGAAAACAGAAGAGCCACCATGGCGAATGCAGGAAACTATATATATTCAGGTAAGCATTGCTCCACCTGTAGACTACTGCGATATGATTATACCCATTAACGCATTTCCGCGGCCATGTCTAGGGTTTGTCCCATTGCTCAAGATGGCTGTCACCCTCATGTGCGGATTCGTACTGGCCAGAAAGGGAGTGTTGCCCGTCGCTGCTGCGCGAGGAGCTAGCTATGTCGCAATGGTAAGTCCTGTACCCAGAGTCGAAAAGATACATATCATGCTAAAGCAAATGGTCGCGATGAACAGAATGTCTCGTTACCGTGCCTTATCTTTGCGTCAGTCGTCAGCGCTTTTTCGAAAGACAACATCTCCAGTTTGGGCCCGCTCTGCTTGAACGCCATCGTTTACCAATTTGCTGGTCTCGTACGTAGGCGTCCATGCGATATGTCTCCTGCGATCCCCCAATTCACATTGCCATACTGAACGACATTCGTCAAGCAGGTGATGGGATGGCTCATTCGGGAGTGTCTCTATGTTCCCGCCGACTTCCAGTGGGGTATCATGGCAGTAAGCATGACTGGCACTACGACGCCCGCATACATCTGCACTGTGCTGATCGTTTGCAGGCAACAACATGGTCAAATTGGGGCAATCTGCCAATCGCCGTAATCACGACGATCGCAACACAAAGCCCCTTCAACAAGAATGTCGATCCGACATTGGGCACTGCTTACGTTGCAATATTTACTTTGATCGTGGGTCTATGTCATATGCCAATTGTTAACCATACCTGATCTCCTTCCATGTCATAGTACAATGTCACCTTTTTCGGTATGGGCGGGTGTAAAATCTGCGCTTGGGATTTTCGCCCAGGAGCAGATGAAATGGTACCAGTGCGAGAGAGATGGAGTCGGCGGCATCGAGCGTGCCGTCGGATCTGGAACAAACTGCGAAGTCGCCGAAAATTGGAAACAACTACGTCCCTCGCGTATAGTGACATGCCACTCGTCGAGTTACCTCTACAAGCTGAACCGACTGTTACTCCGGACCTTGAAAAAAGCATGCCAGCGGGAGGCAAGACTTTTGCCATCACAGAAGAAGCACGCCCATCAGAGTATATATATACAGACGGCTCTGTAGCGCCCGTCATCGTTCGATACCGTTCACATCAAGAAGTCGTCTCTATCGTCCAATCGCTGCAAGATACCATTCAAATAGCACCGGTCTCATCAAGATCGTCACACAGCCGGGTCATAATTCCCGGTCGAGAATATGACGTACCGGAGGATACCGTGCCTAGGATCCGAGACTCGCAGGAGGAAACCGACCGAAAGCGACCCAATCTAGCACAAGCGCCGTCTCTGCCACAGAAGGGCGCTCCAGCGGCTGATGGCATTCAGGACATATCTAAGCAGGATGAAGCTGCCCCATCGCCTTGGTACCAAGTTCCACTCAATATCCTCAAATTGACCTTGACACCGCCGAGCATATCTCTGTTCCTAGCGCTGCCGATCTCTCTCGTGCAACCTTTAAAGGCACTCTTTGTCCATGTCGAGGGTTGGACAGGAGGACGTATGCCGAATAGCCCAGATGGAAAACCGCCTCTCAGCTGGGTACTTGACGTAAGTAGGCAGATGCGGTACCAGTACGTGTCAGTGACAAGCCGAATAAACGTGTGTTCGTGCAGACGGCCAGCTTTCTGGGTCAAATCTGCATTCCCTTGGGATTGATACTTCTAGGTGCCTCCTTCGCGCGTCTGAAACTGCCCAAGCCGCTTTCAAGGTTACCTATCGCTGCAATTTTGGTAAGGGGGACTCGGATGTTGTTTGTTCAGCGCAGGCTTATTGCTAATCGCTTGATTTCCGGATGACAGGCAGTAACGGTAGCCAAAAGTTTGTGTGTCTCTTACCCGCACTAACGTCAGCTGCTGATTGCTCTTTCGGCTGTGCATAGTGGTCATTCTGCCAATTGTTGGAGTGCTTATGACAGAGGGGCTATCGAAGCACACTAGTCTATACCCAAGAGACCAGAAAAGTGAGTGGACCTCGTGGGTCACCCGTCACTCGCAATCCTTAATCATTGCGGCTACTCTAGTGCTTCGCTTTGTTGCCATGTTCCTCGCAGGCACTCCATCCGCGGCGAACCAAGCTTTGCTAACCGCCCTGTATTCTCCGAGCGGAAACACCGACACTCTCTCTGCATTCTTCGCTTTGCAGTACGCCTTCATGTTTATCTCGTCGGCGGCTCTTGCCGCTGTCGCACTTGCTATTGTTGCATGAACTGTATATATTGAATCGAACCCGGATGTTCGGGTTGCACCGCACAATTTATAGTGTATAAACGACAGTGTTCGCCTGAAGCTCTGCACATGCACTGTTACCCGACGAACTTGACTCTCTTCATCGAAACTGACAAGCTGCGACGGAAGCAAGGTGAAACCTGACGTGAATCTCTGAAGCTGGGTGGCGCTGGCTGTCGTGCCTTTCCCCATAATGAGCGCGATTTTGGACAAGACGTTTCATATCCCCGCATCTTGCGACCGACCAGTAATCCGTATCAACCTTGTCCAAGACTCCCAAACTCCCAGGACTTTTTTTATGGTACCTATCCTCATCTGTTTCCCAGTCCTGTTTTTCTTTGGAGTCTCGACCGCCGCTTTCCTGCCCTTCGGCGGGTGTGTTATTACGAGGCTGGGCGTCGATGACGGCTGATTGGCTGTCACGGCGTTCTTAGCATCTCAACCAGAGCAAGCGTTCTACTGTGAAGTGAAGGGCCTGTTGCCTATGGAGAGGAGGCAGAGTTTATGAAGTGGTCAAGTGAGCATGGATTATCAGTGATGCACGCAGGCTCCTACTTCGATTCCGCATTTGTCGCAGCAGGTCGTTGTTGGTTACGACAGGATCGAATGCTCCAGTAAGGCCTCGTATGACCGAAGGGTGGGTAATGGGTTGTGTAAACAGCGTGAATATGTTGACTTGGAAGAGATGAGCTGTGGAGCCGAGGATGACGAGCAAGAAGAGCCAGGTGAGAATGCAATCAAGGAAAAAGATTTACCATACAAAGTTGAGATGTGCTAGGGAGGTCACGGTTACAAGTCGGGGAGAGGAACATGGGTGCTACTGGTAGCGGGGACGATCGCCCGTGACTTCCACGCAACGAGGGACCGCCCAGCGAATTGGACGAAGAGGATTATTAGAACAACAGAGAAGACATCGCACACGAGGAAGCTGATTGAAAGTTTGTACTTGACCCGGATGACGTCTCTGAACACATGGGCTACAGACAAACGTTCCAGAAAATTTATGTCACGAACAACGACAGCAGTATAGACAGCAGCGGAAGAAGATGAGGGAAGAGGCAGACACAGACGAAAAAAGGCAGCAAGAAGTGGGTGCTTTCCACCTGATAGTAAATCTGTCGAAAGCGAGCCCAGGCCCAATCAGTGTCGGCTGTTGTCCTGTCTTCAATTATCTGGGCTTATCCTTACGCCTTGACATCCAGAAGAAGGGTCAGTCTTGGAAGAGGGAAATGCAGCAGAGGGCGGAAGCGTGCTGAAATGGAACTCATGGACACTTCCGAAATGCTCAAACTGGGAACGGACGACCGACCGATATAGCCATCCCAGATCCCCTTGATTTTGGCGCTACTAGTGATTTTCGTGCGCTGCTCTGAATCGGCAGAGTGCTATGATTTCAATCCAGCCACCGACGCCCGGCTTAACAACAAAAACGAAGGTATCGGATCAAGTGATGAGACCGCGGATTTCGACAGTCTCAGTGATTTCACCGTCTTTGAGACGATCGACACCAATGAAAGAGAAATCATCAAGTTGATTCCAGCCTACTAATAGGATCAGAAATGGGAGATGATTATCCAATGATAGCATGTCGAAGTCTTGCCGGAATTGGGGAATTTATCAGGATCCAGTGAGACATCGCATGCATTGATGGCATTTCATACTTTACATCCTTGATACTGACACCTTGACATCCACTTTGCTATCAATGACTTCGATATTTGAGGAAAGTCTCCTCGACGCCGTGACCCCGAATCAATTGTTCCATGCAAAGCTGATCTTGCATGGTATTGCGCTTCATTATTTCGACTGCCTTCTCAACCAGATTCGGAGGTATGGCGACCACGCCATCCCAGTCGGCAACAATAATGTCTTCCGGCTTGAGAACGATATCCAATCCGGTCGCAGCAGCTATCGTGATCGGAGAGTTGATTGTAGCTACTTGCGTAAATGAGGTCTGGCCCAGAGTGGCTTGCCCTTTGGCGAAAACCTGTGAAGCAATCGGAACCGAAGTGAGCTCGGGTAACCTGGCGGGAAGAGGATTTGCTTACTGGAAAGCCCAATTTACGATGTTCAGCGATGTCTCGACACCGCCCATTAATTATGACACCGCCAAGCCCCCGTGATCTGGCACCGGCACTCATCAAACCGCCCCACACTGCATTGACACAGTCTTGAGAGGAACAGGTCAATGCCGAGAGCCTCATGCGGCAACTTGCCGAGGCTGATCTGTATTTCGACAGTATCTTCACTTACCAGACGGAGTTGTGATGACCATGATATATCCTGGAGGAGCTTGGTCAATCTGCCACGAAGGAAGGAAGATATGTATTTTGGCCGGCAACATGCGTGGTGCCATCTCCTTGATGACACAAAAAAGATGAGTGCCTTACGTGGTGTCCCTTGGGCTTCTCGATACCCTTCACGGAAGCATGGATCATCTTCACGGCGCAAAAGACAGATAAAGACTCCGCACCTCTGCTCCTGGCCAAAATGACACACCTCGACGGTGAATGCTGGCCCTATCACCTTGAAATCCTCATTATTCGACTCCTTGGGTGAAAATGCGCGGATGTCGGGTAAGAATCCACCATGCCGCAATCCGAGTTTGACGAGAGCATCAGAGATCTATGCGGTCACATTTCCTAGGTAAGCCGAATCCGCGGATAATACCTCAGCAAGGCGATAGATCTCACGTCACAGGTTGAGTAGGGCCGCAATAAGTCGACCAGTCTGTTGGATACCGGCATTCCCGAAAGCTTTGCGGTCAAGGGGGGGAGGGGGCGGGGGAAACGATAGTGGAGAGGTAGTGTTTCTCGTTAAGTTTTGGGTGAGACGCACGGGTTCAGTGTCGAGACCGGTCGCCGGGACTGTGCGCAGTATGTCGATTTTGGCGAGACTACGGACGACGTATAAGTATCAGGCTGAGTGCTCCGGCTGTTCTTTGCCAAGCTGCTTGAGCTTCCTCCTTTTACTGGTTGGGAGCTCACGCGCGGGAACGGCGAACGGCGAACGGCGATGTCATGTTGATTCCGATCCAGTTCGGGCGCCTTCACTTCGGAAGCAGTACGGCATTACGGCATACTCCTCCGGAACCCACTGGCTCCTGCTTCATGACTCCTGGTAGCTCTCCTGGTCAATCGACAAAAGATGTAATATTATTTGAATGCATGTAATTTGCTTGGAATTCTGGGTGCTGATACACCACGCTGACAGCCATAGGCATACAAGAGTTGCATACGTGAATTTAAACTATCTCCGCTCTCGGCCGACTCACGTTTCGCCTACAGACCCGGTAAGCCGCAGAGGGAGGATAAACAAGATCGAAGATGCGATAGGGGCAGTGCCGCCTAGGACACATATAATTGAAAAATTGACAGAAATCACAAAAGCCGCTTGCGAGTCCGTCCGAACATTCGCCACACGGTTTTCAAGACTGTAGTCTGGTAAAGTCGGGCCTAATCGCGGACCAACTCGGCCATTCTTTCGGAGAAGACCATGGCGAAAGCGACACCAGCGATGAGGACACGTCCGGACAAGCTTCCGATGGATTCCATCATGCTTCGCCATCCATCCGGACAAGCGGAGGTCAGAGGCCAAATGGTCAAGGCGAGTCGAACAATGGTGAAAACCATGGGATCCCAGTGAGGCAATGCCGGTTCGGCTCCTAGTGGAAGCAGATAAGCGAGAAGTGTAGTGACGAAATGAGCGTGCGAATGGGAAAGGAAGCTCGCGATGAGGACATACCAGCACCTCGTCGCCTGGACGATTGCCGTACCACGTTTTGCGGCAAAAAAGTGACGACGTGACTTGCCAAAAAGGGAGGCGCGACGGTGAATGCAGCCCTAGAGATCAGGAACACAAAACCCCACACGCAAGCGTCAGTTGCCTTCTTCTCGACAGCAGCTGTAACGTTCCTCGCCTCACCAGAAAGCCCAAGACCACAATGCGAGCCGACCGGCGGCGCTGAAAGGAGCGAGAGTGCTCGGCAGACTGAACTTGAACCGCCTTTCGGGAAGGAAGAACAGGATATAGTGCAAGGCTCGCTTCCAAGCTGAGAACGAGTACTTGGACGGCGGAATCTCGAACTGATAGTGGACATAATGGTGATTGTCAGCGGCGTCATGACCCGGAGAAGCTACACTCGGGACTCACATCATATATTTGCCAAGGCAAGACATTGTAAAGCAAGATGAGCATCTCGCAGAAGAGAAGTATCGAAACCAAACGCTTTGCGTTGGAAAGATGCTATTGCGAAGATGAACAACATTCTGTTAGACATGCACGGCGACAGTCGGTGAGGAATGGTACCCACCTCTTGCGCGTGTTTGACAAACTCCTTCGCTTCCCTTCTGCCAAACTGTTCCCAAGCGACGAGTCCTCGATCCGCACCGTCCTTGACGATTTCACCGACGCGATTCGCGACGGGACCGACGACCTCGGCGGCTTGTCCAGCAGTGGTGGCAACCGCATTCCCAGCGTTGCGAAGGTTTCTTGCCGGACTGCCGGACATGAGTTGGACATCGCTTGCAAGGCGGATCCCTCCCAAGCCGTTGACGGCATTTTCGGTCCTATTAGAGATGTCCTTTGCAGTCTTTGTCGCCTTGCGTTGGCTGGAGTGTATGCCGTGAGCGACGGTCTCATCACTTGGCACGAGATCGCTGGCCGACTGGTAGGCGTCGAAGAGAGTGGGTTTAACCTTGCTGTGGATGATCTCCTGTGCGCGAGAGCTAACACCGTGCACGGTGGCCTTGAACTGGTCTAGGATTTCTGGGGAATCTGAGGGACTCGTCTCGCTGATGACGAGGCCACGAATGAGCGATGGCGGGACGATGGAAGACGCAAAGGGATGGAATGCCAACTCACTGAGCCCTGCCTCGTCTTCCGCCAAACAATCTCTTGTACTTTTCATTCACGGAAAGTTCGGCTTCATGTCGGTGAATGTACGAGTTGACCAAGTTGGCGAGCTCTGTTCGAAGGATCTCTTCGTCGTGGGTGATGTTGAAGTCCTTTGCGAGCTATGGGACAAGGATGTGAGCGGATGCGCGGACAGAAAGGGCGAATGTACCTACCTCGAGGAGCGCGCCCTTTGACAGATACTGGGGCCGCTTGTCGTACACGGCGACGGTGTAGGGAGACACGGGTGCGGGAGGCATGATGGTGGTGGTGCGGTGGTGCGGTGCGATGGGAATGCCTCGCGTGGATGGGGTCTTAAGGAACAGGGGGAATGATCGATGGCCGACGCTGTTTGCTATTGTTCAACCTGAAACGTGGATATTCGCATCGTCGCGTGATGACGACAACAAACGCGAGAGAAAGCGCACTAGCGCGCCCGCGTATTCCGTAAACGGCAATTATCGTATGATCGTCTGTTCGCTGTCCAAGCCGCTTCATATTCGCAGCTATCATGCGCATTGGTCCGCAAACGCTCATGCGCAGCGTACCGTATATCCACTAGATGAGACGCGTCCGATGCGTCATTGCACAATACAAAAGGCCAGGGGGGGCTATCCCGTCACAGCCATGCCCGAGACGTGACTCGGTGGCAGCAGGACTGCGGCTGCGTCTCGTGGTACCGTGCCGAGCACACCTGCTTCGTCCTGCTCCACCTTGACCAGTATATTGCCGAGCGCCCCATCTTCAACGGGTCCTAGGCTTGCCATCCCGGCGGCTTCCGCTTCTTGTTGTGCCTTGAGCGCAGCGATCTCCGGCGCCGTCAGGAATCGGCCACCCGGTCCCCGTGGTCGACGACACGCATGCTTGTGGCGTGACTCGTGCAGATACGGCTGGCGATGCAAGAAGACAAGATTTGAGACGAGTCTTATGCGACGGAATTCGCCGCGTAGCTCACCTTTCTCTGCCTGATGAGCTGATTTAGCTCTTCTAGTCGCGCCCTCGCGGCCCTTCTCTTCAATATCCGGTGGTACTGCTTAGCATTCACATATAATGGCTCTTCATCCGCATCGTCTTCCTGCTGCATTTGTTCCAGTCCCGCTTCCAACGGACGAAGATCTTGTCCCGATAATTGTTGCAGCGCCATTCCCTCTCCGGATCCAGAGCTCGATGATACCGAGCCAGAAGGCGATTGCATCTGCGTCGGATCCCCATAGGCAAAGGGATGTACCGCCGATGGGTGGTCCTCGGTAGGCATAATATCTTCATCCATCTCGAGATCCGTGTCTTCCACAAACGAGTCGAGCTTGGGCGTGAGATGATGCTGGTGAAGATGCGGACTGCCTGCTTGTGCGAAATGGGCGTCGTGAACGAGCGGCATTGCAGATCCTGTCGGGCGATTGTGCATATTTGTATACCCGTTCCCTCTTGCATAGGCTGACGGGTGGTGATGCATATGAGGATGATGTGCATGTGCATGCGTTGGAGGTGGATGTGAGTGAAGCTGAGACGGTGGCATGTGAAAAGGCGAAGATCGAAGAGATCCGGGATCGATACTGCCGCCACGCTCATCCAGGCCGGGCATGTTTCCCCTCGCATACTGTGCATATACACTCAATGGCATTCCAACGTTGCCTATGCCTACTCCATACGCAGAGCTACCACTGCGAGGCGTTCCGGCTCCACTCCCACTGCTATGCGGTTCCCGAGCGGTACCGGTCAAGGGATTCATAAAAGCTCGAGAGCCGTTTGATCCATCGGCGAGGATGGTGAGACCGTAGCTGCGCGTGTTCATGCCTTCGTAGGAAGCAGGGTTCAAGAGCTGTTCCGCTGCAGCCACGACGGCCGATGCAGAGGCAGATATTGAAACGGATGTAGGCGAGGCGTCGGATGAGACGCTCGTCGAATGTCGTCCATCAGAGGCCGGATTTGCAATCATTGCACTTGGACCGTGGTGATAGTGATGGGCCGTGCCTCGGCGGCTTTGGCAACTTGAATAGCTGCCAAGAGGAGAGGGCGAACGCGAGATGCGTTGCCGGTCTCGCCGTTCGATCTGCACGAGACCGTGACTTGCGGTACCAAAGCTCGAGGAGTGCGAGCGTGTTCCGCCAGGAATGTGGGCAACCATGTCCACCATGCTTGTTCCTAAACTCGGATCTCCAGCGTCTTGATCCATGTCAGGAGAGCTGTCATCCTCGTATCCCACATCCCCTTGAACGTAGTCGTCGAAATGATCCTCCTCGTCCTCCTCGTCGGCGTGGACCGCAGTTCCGTCGGCGCTTGTCGCAAAAGCTGTAAACGGCCTGCTTTGATCTGAAGCTGGACTAGGAGGCATCATTTCGTCGTGCTTGAGTGCGTGTGTGCGAGATGAAGTGCTGCGCGCCGAGGGAGGCACGCCGCTCAGCATCGGACCGGAAGTCGACGCAAAAAGCGATCCGAAAGCGGCGGACGGATTGACGTAGTATGGCGTCGACACTGTTGCGCCGATCGACGGGGAGCGGCTGGCGGAAAGGACGGAGGACTGCATCCTGCTATGAGCTTGAGGTCCACAGTTCTGGTCGTTCTATCGTCGAGTCGCACGGGCTGAAGATCAGAAGCGATCGGAAAAGCGAGAGAAAGGAGGTCGTCCTGATTGCGCCACGGCACACAGTGCATCCAACAAGCGGGGTGTCGGACTGGGGCGAGGAGGAGTGTCGCTCGTGCAAGCAGAATGCTGTTGGAGTTGCTGGAGTTGACAGAGCGAAAGCGAACGCGACAACCCTCGCCGCGCAGGACAGCAGGAACAGGAACAGCTGTTTCGAAATTCGAAATTCATTGCCCCGAGAGAAGCGCAGATGCGCCTGTCTTGTCGGGTTCGCTCTTTGCATCCGTTGGCTTTCCGGCGGCCGGTTCTCGTTTCGCGGTCGTCGGCTTGTCTTGTCCTCTGCCATGACGAATGGCTTCGACTTTGATCGCTGATCTGATCTGTTTGATTTCATCCTTGTCGCACTCGGCACCGTGTCAACTTCCGTTCTGCCCGTGTCCTTCGCCCTTTAACATCTCCCACACCGCTCCGCCGCACCATCCGCACGCCATGACCGACTAGTACGTGAACCCCTCTCCTCATTGTTGCACGAAAAAGCTCACACGCGCATTTCAAACGCGATTGTGCAATGTTACTCTTGGACTTTTTCTCTTCGTGTCGCAGCAATGCCCTCAAGGTCACGGAATTGCATGCCGAACTGCATAACCGGGGCATCGCATTCGAGAAAAAGCACAAGAAAGCCGACCTTGTGAAACTGTTGCAGGACAACGATGTGGCTGAAGGAGTACGTACCGCTTTGCCATTTGATACTCCGAGCTCCTGGGATTGACTTCCTATCGCTCTGTTTTTGACCATGTAGATAAACGCCACCGTCCGCGCGGGCGACGCGGCTCTTATCGCTGTATGTATCGTGAATCACAGGTCTACGCGCGTGTATCAGAGACTAAACTTTTACCCCTAATCAGCTCGCCAATCCCGTACCTGGCGATGCGGCGACAAACTCGGTATCTGCCGCCTCTCAAGCCAAAGAAATCGGTTCGGAGGGCATCCCCACTCAACCCGACGCATCAGCTCCATCAGATGAGGGAGCACCTACCGACTCTGCTCTCGGAGTGACCGCTTCTGCCGTTGACCCGGAGATAGAGAAACGCAAAGCACGAGCGGCAAAGTTTGGTGTACCATACGTCGAGCCCGCCGCAACCAAGATCTCGAAAAAAACTCCGTCGTCGTCGAACAACGGCAAACAAACACCTGGCGCAGGCGCCACGAGCCAGAAATCATCCCGCAGCCCTGTCCCTGCGGCCACCCCTGCAGAGAATGAAGAAGTCTTGGCGAAAAGGAGGGCAAAGTTTGGCGTTGTGGCACCAGTAGAAAAGGACAAGAAGAACGGAGAGACCGTGCCTGCCACCGCCGAGGCATCGATATCGTCAGACCCGTAAGTTTCAGCGTATCTGCCATCCTGAACAGCGAAAAAACTGAACCTGTCTCTGCACCATCTCCAGCGTAGTCGCAGAGCGTGCCAAGATTGACGAAGAGAAGAGGAAAGCTAGAGAGGAGAGATTCAAGAGCCAAAGTGCAACAGAATCGACAGGCGCTAGTAAACGTGCAGCTGACGAATCCCTAGACGGGGGAGAGCCGGTAAGTTGCGACTGCGACCTGTAACGGGTTCTATCCAAGGCGCAACGCTGATACAGATCAACAATATTCGTCAGGCTGAGAAAAAGGCAAAGGCTTAAACCCAATGTCGCGGAGATCAGTGGAGCCGCTCGGGCTCTCGAAACTGTTTCAGCACGCTCACGCAGGAAGGGCGAGTTTTCGGTGGCATGACAACTTGGGTGGCATGACAACTTGGAAGTCGGCTTTTTGCGGTGCATGGGTCAAGACAAAAAGAAAGGATGGACACCTAGTTGTATATCGAAACAAAATTCTGTTTGCAACGACTCTTTTGTTGAGACACTGCGTCCGGAATCAAAGACCGTCACTCAGTGTTAACATGTACTTTGACGAGAAGCGATGGATTTCTGTTCACGGTCTGAGAACATGGTATGCATAACGATTACGGAAATACTGGCTGGTGCCTCGGGCTTTCCTCCTATCAAATTGTCATATACACCTTAATCTTTGGCGCCAGAAACGCGAACGGGCTCTGCAAGTCTTGGATCTGATTCTAAAAGAATAGTTGGGCTTAGCGTTCGAACCTTTGATAAACTGATCGAGGTTTCGGTTTCGTTTTTGGAAAAACATCAATCAGGTGTATCACTCACGCTTGTCCCCTTGACGGCTTGAAGGAAATAAACCCCACGGGTTCGGCACCCATTGGACCACGGATTCTTCTAAGATGCCTATAACCTTTTTGCAAACGATGGACCATATTGTCGCCGAAACAGAACCTGTATGACATACGCAGTGCAGTGTAAGCACACTCCCGGCATAGGATACCAACGACTTGTTCAGAACACACCTCGTGGTCCGCCGCCAAAGCTCAACAACCGATCGAATCCTCGGGGTATCCAACCTGCAGGTATCCAGAATACAGGCTGTCGACGATACCACCACACGACGGCCCACTGCAGGCCAGAGGTGACAACGTAAAGCCCAGCGGAAAAGAAGCGATCAAAGCTTGTGCGGTGAGACGCAAGGGTGGCATCTAGTGGAAATGGCAAGGAGTGTGAGAGCTTATACCTCGAGGAACGGAATAACAATCCTACTGATTCCCTCTAATTCCGACAAGCCCTTGTCAACTTTCCGTCTCAACTTTGCCCATTTTGCAAACTGATCTTGTGAGCTGGTGGCTTGCAGTTCAGCCTTGTTGATCAGGATCTCGCGTTTCAAGGTACGCTGCTTTGTGTGAAGAGAGCTGAGAAAGAGTGGCGAGTAGAGGGCAAAGACCTGTAAGTTGGCGGTGCATAGTCAACTACGCTGAACAGAACGATCGGACACCAGTCGGCGAGCTTACCCAGGACGTCAAGACTGATTTGCCGATCCAGCCAACGAGGCTGCCGAAAAGGACTATGCCGAGGATGAGGAGGGCGAGTTGCATAGTGTGTTCGAGCGATACCTCGTTGCGGGGCAGCGTTACCGTTGTCGGGAGTAGGTAATAGGGACACGAATCATGCACTGAACAAAGTATTACTCGTCAGGATAGGGTGCGCCCGCTCCCCCACAACCTCGTCTTATAGCTTGTACGCTCTGCACCCTGCATCCTCCCTTGTCGGTCCGGTATGTGCTCCTTCACAACTTCTCGCCATGCCGTCGCCCACAGCGCCATCCAGCGTCCTGACAGCATCCCCCCAGTCGCTACATGCGTCCCTGACAACGGGGCAGTCGCCCGCGCCGCCGTCTGTTGCGCCTCTGCTTCTGCATCGCGAGTCGTCGTCACAGTCCGTCATACATCATCAGGACTCCGTCTCCGACGACGACTTGGATTTTCCCCAATCGGCCGAACAGAGCTTGTCACGGAAAAGCAGACGGCGATCAATCTTTGCAAGGAGCCCGAAGCCTCGGCCTCCGATCCCACTTGGTTTCACGACCGGTGAACGGCAGCCTACGCACCCGTACACAACGACAATACCGGATGAAAGTGGAAGCCTCGACGATCACCACGATGAAGAGCAGTCGCATATCTTGCAGGACACAACGCCACCTCTGCGTTTCAGTGCAAAGCGTCTATTGAAACGTGATAGACAGCAGTATGATAACCCGAGCGGTGAAGTAGCGCAGAAGATGTTCGCAGCAGCTCCGGTAAAGGTCCTCGTTGCTCGAAGATGGGATGGTCCACGATCGCCGACATTGCAACCAGGCGTTGGTGTTCGTGTCGATACACAAGGAATGGGGCAGAGTGTAACGAACACTGGATCTCCCCCTGAAGCTGTCCGAACGGCGGATGATGAAATCGGCCAAGATCCGTGCTCCGGCGTCGAGCGACGCCAAGCGGTGTCAGCTATTGATGTTTGGGCTGAAGATGCAGAAGAGCGCGAGCAAGCGAGAAAGGAGTACACGTACTTGGTCAAGGATGACACTATGCAAATGTATGACGGTAAGTCCCAGATCGTGCTGTCCCGGTCTCTTCTTACTCGTCCGCATAACTCATTTCCACGACCTTATCAGTGTTGTATGAGAACCAAAGAGGGCAAGTATTGGCGACAAGCGATTATGCGCAAAGACGGCTGACGCCATCCTTTGCGTCTATTCTCCAGCATCTTTTTCCGCGGCGTACCTTACTTTTCTGCCATGACCCTCTTTCCTTTCGACCCGGATCCCTGGACGTTGGGCGAACTACAGCCAAGTTATGCCTTGGTTCACCCGACGACAAAGCAGGCCGCGGCTCAGAATCCGCCTCTGCACAATACTTCCAGAATCCATAGTCACCGTCCGAAAAGAGGTCATCACAGTCGTGCCACGAACACGGCGGCCGGAGGTGCACAGCAGTCACATTCTGTCGATTCTGCTCGAGGAGATCATACGTCGCAGTTGAGTGGCTGTCTCTCGCCTCCTAGCCATGGACTCCAGTCCTTTCAAAACACGCCTTTCACACCTTCGTCTTTTCAGCTCCCGTCTCCTGCCTGGCAGTGGACTTCTGTGTGGTCCGTAGTGATGCAGACGGACGGACGGACAGATGAGCATGGCTGGGAGTATAACTGGATTTTCAAGGGCGATGGGTGGCGTTCCCACCTAAACAAACTTGGGTGGGCAGGCTACGTCAGAAGGCGAAAATGGATCAGGATGAGAGAGTCTCACGACGTGACCCAGCAGGAGATTGAAGCAGCATCGCGGTAATTTGCCAACGTGGCCGATTATTGATTAGAGACCGTCTTTGCCGGGCTGGAGATCATACAAGTGCTGCTATAATTGCATATGAACAAGTCAAGTGTCAGACTATGTTAGACCCAAGATATTGTATCTTTATGGGTCGTCCAAGCGATGCTTCCCGCTTCCCTTATCATGATTCCGTTTGCCGACTTCGTTTTCCACTATCGAAACCAATGATTGACAGATATGCTACCTTCGTCCCCGACTGTTTCCAAGCAGTGCCACCATCCTTCGGGTATCAAAACAGTGTCTCCGCTCTGGATCTCACAGGAGACGCTTCTGGGATCGAGCCAAGCAGATTCGAATTGTGGATACGCTTCAATAGACGCAGGCGAAGGAGCCGTTCGCATGATAGACGTATTCGTAAAAGGTGGAGTGGCGCTGATATACAGATCCTTGCGGCATTCCGGGTGAAAGAGATGCACCTTTTTGCAACCGGTAACTGACAGGCGGCAAAATGAGGGATGGTGTGTTCTCTTGTTAGCTCCGCTCGGAGCACTCTGCAACCAAAGGAAATCTGGTATCTTACGAAAAACGACGCACTTTGAGAGTAGAGGTTATGATACGGATCGGAATGAATAGGAGAGAAAGTTTTTCTGCCCATCCAGATGTTGCGTCTCCAAAACTCCCTCTTCGGTCCGCCCTGATGAGCATGCGGTAGACAAGGCGCATCACGCTCCAGAGATGGAATCTGCGGCAAGAGCTTCGGTGTCAGGTGCAGCGAGTGATCGAATGACCTTACTCACCACAGAGAACAGGTCTTGCTGAGCGAGGAAGCCAGTAACCTCCCCTGATTCTGTCTGTTCGAGTTTGCCGAGCATGAAAGCTTCTAGAAATATTCCTACCAGACTCAATCATGAGCTTTGGGGATAATTACATGGGGCGGGTTCCAGCTGACCACAATCTCACCTAGCGGCATCTGTACCCTTTGCCAATCTTCCTCCATATACCCTCGCCTGGGTTTACCAATTTCTACCTCTACCGACTTTCCTTGTCCTTCTGTACGCAGCTTGCCGTAGTCATTGTCCATCGTCCATTGCTGAAGAGCCGGCCAATGGCTGATAAGATTACGGATCAAAAGCGGCGTTGGAACTGGCGAAGATAAATGGGAGCGGAGCTCTGCAGGAGTCAACCTTGTCTGTATTTGGGGACACGACAAGGGACGAAACTGCCGGAGGAAACGGAGCGTTGCTCGCATCTCCTCTTTGCTGATACCGTAAAGGGTCGATACCGAGCTTGGAGGGACGCGCAGGTCTCGGCCAGTCGTACCCTCCGAGTGCGTTTGCCGAGAACAAGCAAAAGCAAAAGTCTGAAGCCCGACCAGCTGGGGGATCCTAAGAAGTCGGAGCGGGTTTGCCAATGGATGATCATGAACCCTTTTTGACCCTAAAGATGACGAATGAATGGTTCCCCCGGCGGCCGGACAAGAGTACTTTAGTGCAACAGTAGTGTAGCGCTACACGGCTTCGGGATCGTTGCCACTGCCCATATATGTGGTCAAGCTGAAGGCCAAGTGGCTCCTCAGGTGGCCAGACCACACTCGACACTCATCTATGCGAGGCCCAGTGGGTTGCCAGTTGTGCACAGTATATCATGTCGCATATGCATGGGTCGCTTGCACATTCCACAACCACCCCATCCTCAAGCGAAGTGTGCCCCTGAATGTTCACCCACCGCCACGCCGGCAATAGCACATATCTTAGGATGCGACCTCTATATATTCGCCTTTAACAACAATCCAATCGCCACTACCATAGCCCCTCCACTCACTTTCAACGATACAGCCGAATCTCTCAAAGGAAACGACTTACCGAGGGTTTAATATCCGGGCGATATCGCCGCAAACGTGTCCGTATCATGCAATGGTGCGGTTGAAGCCCTTTCAAAGAGGACTACGAAAGTCTCTATGCCATCCGATGACTTTTCAGGAGCAAGCGACGAGAGTGCCCTACCAGTACCTGTACGAAGAGAGTCGCCTTCCTAAGATGCTGTCTTCATCTCAAACGGCTCTTCTAGCAACGTGCTCCGTCCGCCGCAAATGCATTCAACTTCCATTGCACTTCAATGGGTATCTGCGAGATTTTGGGTGATAGATAATTTGGATCGGATTATGTAACTCTGCCAGATGTGGTGTCACCAAAACAGCTACAGTCATGCCGTGCGACAGATGAATGGCGAAAGAGGTCGGAGAGAAAAAGAGTGAATATGTATGGATTCCTTCTCAGATCGGCAGTGTTTTCAGTCAATGTACAGAGCGCTGACGTTGATTGACCCTGAGGTGCGATTTGTTTTTTGCCTTCAATCGCCGGAGGAAGGTGAATCAACGTAGTTTACTCTGGTGGCACAAACCCTGATTTATACAAGCTTTTTCAGATGTCTTGAACGTGGAAAGCTGTCCCAGCAATTTATGCTTATGATACCGCCTTAAGCGATACAACTCCTGGAATTTCCTCTGACGCCATCAAAGAAAGCTGCATACACACCATTTATCATTTCACGAGCCCACCGGCTATACTGAATGCTTCTGATTATGATCGGTCAGCCACTTCTAGAACAGCATGCGACACGCTTTTTCAATGACAAATCTTCTTCACAGATTTTGGATATTACCAAGACAATAAGACAAACTCACACAATGAAGTTTCCCATAGCTCTCATTTCCGGTGCTGCTTCCCCGGCACGATGTCCACTACAATGGGAGATAATAGGATAATGGGAAACCACTGACGTTCAAATGATCATATCGCGGGCTGGTGGAAAGGAGTAAGCTGGAACACGACACAGTATTGATTGGCATACCTGGTTTTTGAAGTTGCACGGCAGATTATTTATCCAGCAGAACGATTTGGCGTAGAAAAATTTAAGGCGACTCTGATACTTGAGATACTCCCGAGTCCGTCATCTTGCTCCAAATTAGACATCTCAGAACAAATGTGGTCACTGAGTTTTACATTGATGACTGACCATTTTGCGGCAATAGCTTACCAAGGAGTAGGAAATAGCGCGAGTGTGGCCATGGTTTGATTCTCCTACAACAATGGCTCGTAAGAAATACGCTGTGCTTCTCTGCTTGTTCAAACTGAATTGTGTAATGCTGTCGTTTTTCCACTCGACCTCGGCCGAGGTGAGGCATCTGTGAGGATTGTCTGCGCTGTGTCACCATTTTACAAAGAGAAAGTTGTTGTTCATTCCATTCCTTTCCCTTCCTTCCACTAGAGGTGCACTTCATCCTACAACGCCGGTTGTCACTGTAATGAACGAAAGATGCGGAACAACATAAACCATCTTGCCTGAGACTGTTACTATCTGAAGAAATGACGGTGACTTGTTCAATACGGATTTTATTTACTATGTTACATGTCGGCACTTGATAAATCACCTTTCGAACGACATTCCGAAAGCGATAGATCCACGATTCTGCAGAAAATCTGGACTGACGAGAACATGCTTGATAGATGAAAGCTCCTTATGGTCCATCGAGCGGCAAGCCTGAAATGCACTCACAGTTTCTATTCTGCGACCAGGGTTCTCCTCTGATAGCTTGGGGACCCAAAGGATGGACCTAAAGTATGTAATTAAAATTGCCCTTCGATAGCCTATCATCGGCTTCTCTAAAGCGGACGACAGTCAAGCACGTCTTAACTGTACGCTCAGGTTTGCTTTCTGAAAGTAGTAGATCTTGAAAGCGCTCTATCCGACGCTTGAGGGGAAATCCATAGTCGAAGGATTATCTGTAGGAGCCGGTGCTGCTAGGGATCTAGTCAAGTTTCTCGCTTTGCGTATCTTGTGCTAGGTAATCATCCACGCGATACTGCTCATTGCCGGCCAAAGATCCTGTGTCTTCTCGGTGTGCGTGAACGATGATCAGAAATCCCGGAACATTGAGGAACTCACCGATATTCAGCTTCTACGCTCAACCTGATTTATTGGTTACGCGTTTTTCCGAACAACCCTGGCCACATGCAAATGATACGATTCTGTTCTCTCAAGGCATTCCATGGCAGTGCTCACGTTTCCCGTGCGTATCGGCGCCTTTAGCCTGGACTTATCTGAAGCATCTGCATTGCTTAACCTATCGGCCCTGCCATGAGTTACTCGAATTTAGGAAAGATAGCAAAGGTCTATGAGCACGAATGATTTTCGTGCCTCAACGTGCTTGCAAAGAGTAGATTTTGCAATGACTGAGGAGAGATAAGATATTGTGAGAAAATATGTCTTTGCACGGAAAAGCAAGCGACTACCCGATTCGCCCGACTACTAAGTTGGTGTCACTGCCTTACACATCTGTAATTCACACTGTGGCACTGCCACATGAATGTCACACTCGTGCTGGTATCGGTCCGCAAACATGATGACTGTTTGGACTGCGGGAGTAGATGTTGCCCCGCAGATCTACGTCGGCTTCCTCTGACACGTTTCGGATCTCAGCACCAGTATTTCCAGCGGGGCCGTTCAGCGACTTATTCTCTGCACACGAAAGTCGTATGCCTCTTCGCACACGATAAACATCACTGCTGGCGTTTAAAGCACCGAAATGAAGAGCCACGCACAGTGTCCTGTTCGAGAGAAACTACCTGGTATGAAATGTAGATCACGATCGAAGCGCTTTATCCAGTGTGATTGATCAATGACAGACGATCGGTTATTTACCTTGACTAGCGTTGCCCCTTTCGTGGCAAGAATTGACAGTCCCATTGGCTGCGAAGATATCTCAGCTAGAGTCCTGCACACATCGGTGGTAACAGCTTGATATCGGTCATAGGGAACTGACATATACCTAGGGCACCTCGGCGCTCCTTATGATATAGGATTTGGCTGACGCTGTACGTGTACTCGTAAGGGGAGGGCGAGATCTCCAAAATGTGTGTTTTATCAGCCGTAACTTGTCGTCGTTCGTGGCCTTACCTGCCCGGATTCCTTTGGACTTCCGGAATAGCTTCACGCTCCCACAAAATCTCGCGCAACGTCGAGCCTATGATCACCCTTGCTATAAAGGGTCACACCCTGCACCAACCGCGTCGTATCTTCGATGCTCGCGCAGTCCATTCGGTAACGCTAATTTCTGGAATGATCTGCCATCTTCCTTGGAAAGATGTAAACATGATGCATCCGCGAACATTGACCGTTGATGATGAGCTCAAGCTACTAGAAGTTTACGATAACTCCAATCATCTTGTCCTATAGCCTCCAGTATCATTCAATGCCCTTGCGGATCTCAATACTTCTCATAATACCCAGAGCAACATGTGAGATGCCGTCCACTGCCTCTTCGCGATGTGAGCTGGGTTCAGGCTGTGGGCCGGGCCAGAATTCGTTGTCCAACATTTACAGTCAGCTGTCATTACAGGTGCAACCGGTAAAATGACTTTGGCAAGAAAGCATTCGTTTCGAAGATTTCACATCAATTTTTCTTGTCAATCTATCATCACAGTCAATCTTTCGCGGACCCAACGCGCTCTTGAGAGGGTTTCGCGAATGACTGAATACTGGAATCCGGTCATACATAACACACCCATTCTTCGTCGAATGCTAGATATGATTTGTACAAATAATCCGTTATGACCGTCTACGGCAAGAGATGTATCCAGGCTGCAGACCAAGCTAATTGTTTTACATGGTGAAAAATTATCTTCAAGGAACCTGTTTGTTGACGAACCTTGTTTCCGCTAAACTTTGCTATGAGCTATTAAGGGAAGATCGCTCCGATGATTGGCTACCGGGATTGGGCAATACAACTTCAAGGGCCAAAAATAAGGTAAGGTGTCACGGCAATTCCAAGGAGGCATTGTTAAGTGACCTCGGAGAATGACTAGAAAGAACATTTCGATATGGAGACGGCGTCTGGCTCTTTATGCGGACTCTTTCATCTTTACACCTTGAAAGCTAGGACTTTGTTTGATTGCTTTGGCAGCTGCATGAGTAGATTTGTTTATTTGGGTCGCTCAAACGTAAGATATAGCTGCCTTTGGTGGCACAAAGACAATGGAGTCGAGTTGTGGACGACCTCTTATCGGCGAAAACATAAATCATACCGTTGGCATTTGTTTTTCCTATGTATAGCCCTCTGATCGGTTCAAGGTACACACTTTATGATTTACGTTTATGTCAATTTAACCTCTTCGTTGTGCGTCATTCTGATTCTTGCCAGCGAGCGCCGGCCAGTTCAGGTATTCAAATAATCTTAAAGCCAACGTAGTATCTTTGGTCTCAAGGGAGAGCGTGTCTTGAGAACGTTTGGGCATAAATTGTCTGTTTAGCGTTGGTCTAATGATAGTGTTGACTTATGAACCGAATTAATGCTGATGACGAAGTCTTCCATTATTATTACAACGAACCTTATTCTAAGTTGCAAAGAACCGTGCGATCCACGGTATTGAAGGCAAATGTTAATCCACTTTGCAGAGCAGTGGCTCGCGAATGGTCAGCCGGTCAAGTAGATTCGAAAGCATATATTGCTAACGCTCGACATGTACCAAGATGTGGTTGCAGTGCACGATTCAGTGTTTGCACGAGAAGAGTGTCTGAAGGCCAGAGACGGCTTCAGAAACGATTGGCATGTATCATTGTAGCTAAGATCACTTGTGGCTTACACGCACTGTCACGTAAAGGTATGACACGGTGGTGCTTGAGAGCGCTTACCAATGTCAAGAGTTCAGACGTTGTTGCAAGCCGAAATCCTCTAGGCCTCCCTGGGGTGGTACCAAATTCAATCTTTATCCAGTGTTTGGCTTTGGCACATCATGCACCGATTCTTTTTAGTCTTGACAGCTACGATGGCGATCAGGCAGATGTGCACTCTCGGGCTGTCCGTGCGTGTGGACAGCTTTCTGTGGCTGAGCCTTGGAATCACTTGGTGTTGGTTCATCGCTGTGCGATCGAGACAAGGGAAATACAGTTAATCATCCATAATCATCTAATATTTTCCCCTTTCTGTGGTTACTTAGCCTTTAACGTAGCTGCTTCGGGTGCAAGCTCAACAAACAGACGCCCGCAATAATAACCCGCGATGCGATACAAGTCCCGAACAAATGACCCAGTGATCTAGCGAAATCACATGCCTTACTGATTCACATCGCCCCTTTCGAGTAGCCGCAATGTCGTCCAAAGTATTCTAAAAGGCAGCTCGCTTTCAAATGCGTCGCTGGTCCACTACAAACATCGAAACGAGACGGACGAAAGCATCAGCACGTAAGCTGGGAGGCGGCAGACGAGATAGTAATATCATGTGTTGTCCGCCGGCCACACCTAGAAAGCCTGTAATCTTCGAAGGTGTGACAAGTGTCGCCAGCTACGATTGACCGACGAAAGTACGAAGACGCGACTAACTTACCATGCGTGCAAAAGACAATATTGATCGTTCAACAACCGCCTGTCCCAAGAGAGATACCCATTACCGGAATTCCCCTGACCACTCGTTGGAGGGCGACTGATGAATGGTAAGCAGCAGTACTCGTTGCAACTTGCATAGAACACACGCGGGACCCGCATCTTCTCGACCCAGGTTCTGTATCGTGTATCGATCGGTTTACAGGACTCAGGCAACTCGGGTGATCAAGGCCCCTAATGAGATCGACAGGCCGCATATCTTAAGCAAATTACACCATCTGAAGATTTCGTAGGAACGGGGAGTCCATCATATGCCTCTTTGACCTGGCCAAATGGCGTTTCTCAACTCTGGATCTGAGTCACCTGCTCCCCCGCTCGACTTCGGACTCGTCGAAAAGATAAGGACAAGAAAGCTGTTCATAATCTGCTTATAAGCCCTGTTCTTCAGGGTTACCGGCATCGAGCCGAATGTTCAGGAAGAAGGCCAGATCGTCTTCGAACCGTCCCGTATCGTTATTTGTCATCTGATCAGAAATTTCAGAGCATTCATTGATCCATATTTATTGCTCAAAAGTTGTGTGATGTATCGAATAATGTTTGAAAGACGTGATCAGGGAAACACTGCCATTCTACAGATGCGAGGTGTGTGCCGATGGACCGGACACAGCTCCAGGAACGTTACCCAATGTAAGCTTAGCTCAAAACCGGATCGTAACGTTTCATAGATGATTCGCTGGCGTGAGCTGTGGAGGAGCTGATGCCCCTGCAGCCATCTTATACTGCGGTCCCGTTGTCTGAGCACAATATGTCTAGGCTTCCTCACTAGTATGAGCCCCTTCAAACGCACAAGTGGAGAAATTCCTCGCAATTGAGAACCGCTGTCCATAATATGCTTGACAATGCAATGGTGGCGACTGTCAGGGATAGCTGTGTGCTGTCGCGCCTGCGAGTACCGCCGAAATGAGCACAGATCCAGTAAACATGGCGAATACCCTGCTGAGGGCTAACCTCTCCTGTAGACCAAGGTATTCGAGTATGTATAGAGCTCCTAGCCCCCAGGACGTCACCACTGCGCGCAAGTTCAACCGCTGAGGTTGCAAATTGCTTCGTCCGGCGATCAGCCCCCGACTTGCAATTCGTTCTCCGAAATTGCCAAACATAACACGAGTAGCTGATGGCAGATACAGATAGCCTTGGTGAGCAGAAAAATCTACTCGACTCATGTCAGATTGACAATGGGAGCGGCGGCTGGCAGCGCCTGGCAGCACCATGAGGATTGAAAACATCCCGGCCAGAGAAGAGTGTAGATCGATAGGGGGACAGGTAACCGGCATGGTGAGTGCAAGATCATATGATTGACTGGAACGCTGTTGCTGTCACAAAGTCCTCGTCGCCGCCGTGATACACGGACACTGCACGCCTACGGACTACCATAATCGTTATCGCCCGAAGCGATCCTCCGGCGGCCGAGCCGAGATTGCCCCGTCCGCGGTCCGCAGCGTGGGCTTCCGCACATAGAGCTGCACATAGCTTCGCGAGTGTCAAGTATGTACCTGTTCTGGTGGGTTCATAGACGATACGCGACTCCCTTTACAACAAGGTCTCACCCTCCCTTAGACTCACCTTCGACAGGCTCTTTATGCGACGGTGATTCCACTCTGCACCCGCCGACGCCTCACTCACACACGTCTGCGGTCCGACCGATCACAATCAGACGTTGCCGGCTGAATACGTCAAGCTTGCCCCGCCCATATCCGTAGCACACTGTCACAAAGGATGAGCTTTGACAATCTTAATCTCGAATCTGGCCACAGAACGGTTGGAGGAAGTCCGCGGAAGGGGTCTGCGTCTGTCGGCGGTCGTAGGTGACATTTCCGAAAGAAAGTTGCTGAAGCTGACGTTTCTGAGCCTTACTAGACAATGAGGATTTCGACGCATTGAAGGATTCCATCAATCTTCAGATATTCAAAGTCAATAGTAACGTCCAGGGGATCAATCGATTGATTGACAAAATTGGGACTGTTCAAGATGGCGCTGGTCTGCGAAAAAGCTTGTGAGCGGATCACACATATTTTTGATTGCCCGTGTTGATTCTCCTTTCCCCACTTGCTGAAGGGCTAATCTGACGGAGAGTACGAGAAGAATGATAGAACGGTCTGGAAAAGATATCCAAAGATGGGCGGCTGAGATACCGGAGACAACTTCGAGCAAAGTAGGTGGACCCCCACGTTGTTGTTTCACCAAGCGTCTTATCCCCTCCGGCAGCATCGCGCAACGCAGGCAAAGGTAGCAACAGAATTCGCAGCAGCCATATCATCCTTCCAGAGGTCCCAAAAAGTTTCTGCCGAAAAGCTGAAGCATCAGGTAGCGAGAGAACAACAGAAGTTGAAAGGGGAAATCGATGGGCACGCTGAAATAGCGGATGAGCAAACGAACTCGTAAGTTTCAATATCCTCTCCGGCCTTCGTACGCGATATCAAAGCATGACATCTCCTCTAGAGACCTGCAAGATCATGGTGATCAAGTTCAGCAGTTTCAACATAGCCGTTTAACGTAAGTGTATTGACAAAGTGCGGTATAAAGTTACTGAAGGAACGGATTGCATGTCCCTGCTAGGTCGATGAGTGCCGGAGCCACTGCTTTCCAAGAGGGTATCATAGCCGAGCGGGAGTCCGAAATTCAAGAAATCGAGACCGGCATTCACGAACTCAACGACATCTTCCATGATTTAAACAAACTCGTTGGGGAACAAGGGGACATGATAGGTATACGCTTAGATTTATCTTACTGGACAACCTCTGACTCGACTTCGCCCTGCAGACAACATCGAAAGCAACGTGACGTCTGTCGAGGCTGATACAAGGTTGGCCGGAGGCGAGTTGATCGTCGCTCAAGAGTATCAACGGAAGGCAGGCCGCAGGATGATATGTCTCATGCTACTTCTGGTTGTCGTAATCACAATTGTCTTATTAGCTGTGAGCTTTATTTTTCATTCCAGGTTGGCGCTGGCCGTGCATGATGGAAACCAACGTTTACTGTTATCCAGGTGTTATCATAAAATCTTGAACATCATCCCACTATACCATTTCCTACTTCAAAGTTGTACTGTACTATTACGTTATAGCTGCGTTGTCTTTCGCCATATGTCTATGCTACGGCTGGAATGTATGTCGGACCTGCAGCCCGCATCTCGTCAAACCCCTCGTCGCAAATGGTGACTGCATATCCTCGCGCGTCCAAAGAGTTAGCTACCCCACGAGGTGATCGTCGTGGAAGTAGCGAATTGCAAACCATGCGGCCCAGTCTGGTCGCAAGGATCAATGACCCCCCGGGCTGGAGCATTCTAACAGCATATAAAGGAAGAGGGCATGCTGAAGATACGGGGCCCAGGGCGCAACGCTCAGACAAGGACGCTTCGACCGAGTACAGATGGCCTGTGGACTTACAATTGTCCCGGTATACAATATGAATGCATTTCGAGCTCGTTTGTTGCCCACCACTTTTCGCGTTAGAGCGAACACCGCGCGTTCGAGGGGATTAAGGGCTTGAACGGCTCGTTGCGCCTCCTATAGGGACCGTGAAAGTATCATCGGTAACAACGTCAAAGCCAAAACTGAAGTGGGCTTACTCTGCCGCGGAATGCCTCGAAAGGATTCATACTCTGCTCATACTTGTCTCTGTACTTGCCGAGGTCTCCATCTCTGGACCGTGCGTTGGCAGTCTCTCCGTACGGATTCTTCCCGATTGATCCGCTTGATAATTCGAAGCTCCCACGAACCGATGGTCCGCCTTGCCCCGAAACGGCTGGCATTTCATTACGGTATGACTGCATATAACGAACTTTCTCGTATAGCTTGAGATTATCCGCTTGAAGTGTTTTGATTTCAGCTCGAAGCTCTGAGATAATGTTGTACTGTCTGCGAAGTTCCTGCGATCGAAGGTGAAGGAATCAGTGCATAAGAAGTTGGTCTGGGTAGACCGAGCGCCAGCAACAGGACACAAATGTCTTACCTCCTCCAGTTCCGCATTCCTTTGCCTGAATCGGTCTCTCTGACCTGTGACAATTGGCAAGATCGAACGATCGCTTTCCGATGGCGCAGTGCTATCGCTGACTGTTGCTTCCAAGAGGTCCTTGAAGAGACAATAACACAGATATGGCTTTCGCTTCAGAAAAAGTTCAGACACCATTGTTAGGATTGAAGACTTACTTTACTCGAGCGCGTATGCAAGGCGGATGTAATGAGGCCTCCTTTGCCATGGGGCGTCCCGAAGCCCTTGTTCAACGGAAACGCGAGCATATCCTGGCTCTCATCGCCCTGTTTTCCGCCAACCTGAACACGAATGAGGTCGTTCTCCAACTCTTGTATCAACGCTGTTTGACGGGCGTTCTCGTCTTCAGTCGCTGTAAAGGCGACCTTCAATTTATCGTTCTCGATGTGGCACTCTTCGTGCGCGACCTAGATTTGAACACCGGTTTAGTTGAAAATATATTCTGCGATTGCGGTCTCGCAACGCTTACGCGAAGTCTAGCATTTTCCTCTTGTAGCTTCTTGTTCTTTTGCGCGAATAGAGTTTCCAAAGATCCTTCCGCTCGGCTACTGGTTTTGTCGGGGTTGGGATTTGGCAGTTGGACGTTGTGAGATCCGTCGACGTCCGTATAGTCTCCACCAGCGAATTCGATATACTGTAATCGTCCGTTCAGTCCTTCTTCCCGAAGTTTTAGATCATAGCGGCAAAGCTTACCTTTAGAATTTCCAGTTCTCTCTTCACTTCGTCATAGTCACGATAACTTTGCAATTTCGCGCGGAGGCTAACTACTTCCTCATTGGCAGCAGTCAGTTTGCGTTCTAGAGATTCTATGCTGCGCTGATGTTGCTGCTCTTGATTGAATTTGTCTTTTCGCAATGACTCGGTAGTATCGATCAAGTGCGCAATCTCGACTTCGAGCTCTCGCAGGTGGCTTCGCAGTTCCTTCACTCTAGCCAGCAAAGGGTTGTAACCCGTCAGAACGTGAGATTGCCTAGGGATTCGAAACGAAACGGGATACTTACTGTTCCGTTTCTCCGGAATCGCTCCTGGCCCGTTCAACTTCGCTGCGCAAGATTTCATTTCTTCGCTCGACGGTAGCCACACGCTCATTCGCCCTTTGTAGCTCATCAACGATGGAATCTAGTTCGACCAACTTTGCTACGGTATCCTGATCTGTCATGTATACCAGAGGTCAGTCGATCGTGGTAGGTGACGGCGAAACAAAAGGCGATATCGTACCAAGACGCTGACTAGCGTTAGCCAAGCGAGTTTGTGTATCTTCATTGGAGGTGTGTAGATCCGTCAATTGTCCTCGAAATGTTTTGAGTTGCTTTTGCAAATCCACCTCGCTGAACGTCGAGGGAGAACGATCAGCACGATACAGAAAGAGGACGAGAGGGAAAAGGTCAAAATCTACCGCTCATGATAATTGCGCAATCGCTCGTCGTATTGTGCGCTCAACTCATTCTCCTTTTGCTGCAGCCTTTCCGAGAGGATACTTTCCATCTGACAGTAATTCATTTACAAGCACATTAGCCAAAAACGGGCTGCCCAAAGGGGGAATGCGTACCTTTTCCTCCAACGACGAAGCTCGTAGTTCCGCCTTTCTTCTCCCATCTTCTGCACTTTTCAGAGCCTTGACCTCTGAGCGTAGAGAGTGGTTTTCTTCCTGCACAAGATGGAACTGCGTCTTGAGGGACGTGGCTTCCTGTACCTGTATTGCCTGACCTATTGCGGCCTCGAGCAAGGGGTATGGATCCGGCGCTTCCGCGAGCACTTTGTAGACGCTGAGAAAGGTGCTCTCTGAACGCTGACTTCTCCTGGTAAGCGAGTCGATTTCTTGCTGGTAAGCCTTGAGCAGGCCCTTTATGGAATTGATTTTGGTTGCGTCGTCCGGCAGCCGCTTGAAATCCCTTGTCTGTTCCGCCAGCTTTTTCCTCCCTATCATGTTCTCCTTTTGCAACTCGACAATCTCGAGCGCGGTGGTATCCATCGACTTTTGCAGCGAAGGCAACGATACATCCTTCCAGGTCTTGAGTGCAACGTCAAAGTTGATTGGGGATCCCGAATCTTGCACCGATACGTCCGACATGATGGGAATGGAGGCGGATCGAGGATATGGGGATGAAGGGTAGGATGGGTGGTTCGGGCGTCGTGGCAGGACCGTAGTCGAGCATTCCAGGATGTGGATATGTGCGAGATTGAGGTGACAGAAGCAATTGCCGAGGTCCGAGGTCGGGCTGTAGCCCAACCGGCGGCCGGGCAGGGCGGAAGCAAACGTCGGGCTGATGCCTTCATGTTTACAACCCAAGGTTACAAAGACGCAAAGACGATCCTCCCCCGCCTCCATCCTCCTCGACCGATCAACCATCACCTCATCCCTTCGCCCGACATCGCAACAACAGACCATGCCGCCCAAACCTGCTCCCATCTTCACCCAGCCGCAGACCGTCATCCCTAGCCACCCGAATCACCAGCACGACATTGTCACAGCGCTCGTGGCGGTCGAAACACTCGACACTCTACCGGGAGACTTGACAAAGGCCTTTGGTGACCTGCGCGAACTGGATGCAGTTCTAAACTCCACCACAACCAGTCTCACGCACAAATTGAGGACATTGACGAGGGCCCTGCAAGCAATCCATCCCGATGTCGGCAATGTATACGGCTCCGAGGCGTCGGATTCATCGGGAAACGCCCATCCGTCCACTGCTCCTCAAGTTTCGGATGACTTGGCAAGCTCTACGACAACAGCGAGCAATGGACAACCCCCGTCAACACACCCGTCTCCGTCTCGACCACTCGTTCGCTTCCAGCTGTTACTCGAGATTGCAGAGGAGTTGACGCGATACAAGATCGGCGTGGAAGACAAGGTGCGAGTGTCAGGACAAGCATGTGATACTGTGAGTTCACGACAAGTTTATTCGTTGCGGTTTGTTGAACATCCTCTGACGACATACCCGATCAACAGTTGATTGCACATCAAGCACATCTTCAAGCCTTACTGGCCAACTCCAGTATCTTCCTCTCCGCGCAGCCAGCGGTTACCGGGGAGGCTTCACATACTTGGGATGGCCACACAGCTGGAAAACGCTCACGACTGTCACCTGCCAACATACGGGCTTCCGCCACTAGCGCTTTTACTTCTGCTCAAGCAGGGTCGGTTCATGAAACATCGGTCTCCCACGCTCGCAATCTAAACGTCAACACACATGGTGCGGGTGAAGTGACCCCTAGCAAGAAACGCAAATCGGGAAAGGAGAAACTCGTGGGGAACCCAAGTGGCGTGGATGGATGGGAAGACGGAGAGCTCTCATTGAGTAGACGGAGTCCTGCTCTCGCCAAGAAACCTGTCGCAGTCTTGCACGCGGGCAGCGCAGGTATCTCAGCGAAAGATTCTAGGAATGCTTCAAAAAAGAGAAGGTGAGCCGGCGGTCGGATCTACTGCATCTTTCCTGCCGTCATTCGGTACTGAACACTGTTTCCACAATCCCTTGTGACAGTCGCAACTCTCCAGCAGAGTCCTTGCGGGCAAGCCCAGCGCCTTCTCGAGCTTCAGATGCGTTATATCCCGACATGACATCTCTCGATCGCCTACATAGCGGGAGTTACCCAATCGGATTTACAAACTCCGCATCAAATGAAGTGCACAAGTCCATGCCGAGTCGATCTCAATCTCAAAGTGTGCGTCTGACAAACGACATGATGCCGGGTTCCAATGACACGAAAGCGGGCAACAAAACTCTGTCTTCTGGAGGATCGTCCAGACGAATCGCCGACATCGCGACGTCTTCAAAGCGTGTCTCCTCGCCCTCGGTACAACAAGAGCGAACGGCAACGAAAACGAACGGTCGCCGTGATGCTCCGCCAATCCAAAGCGAAAATCGCTCTGAACGTGTGCATCCTTCCATCTCGGATCAAGACTTGACCGAGGCGGACCATGATCCGACGCCATATTGCTATTGCCAGAAGCAGAGCTACGGCGAGATGATCGGTTGTGACTCGGAGGACTGTAGATACGAATGGGTGAGGTCTTTCGCTGTTCTGCGACTCGGCGACAGTTTGCTAATTGGAAGCCGTGGGTACATCCTTGCCTCGCATCAACAGTTCCATCTGTCTTGCTTGAACTTGTCGAAACCGCCAGATGGGACCTGGCTCTGCCCGGACTGCGATTCGAGAGAGCAGAAGGAAAAGCGGTCCAAGAGTAAAAGAGGCGGCGTATCGGGCAAGGGGATGAAGAAGAGGTTGTAATCTGTGTCATGAAGATTCGTGCACTCGACTGACTACGCACTGCTGCTGCCCAACGAAGGCGCCTCCACCCCGCGCCAGATCGGCCGCCGTGGCGAGGCAGCATAGCTGTAGCTGGCAGCGTTATGGCCGTGTTCGTGTTACGAGTACGAGTAGTCAAGCCCGTCGCTTCTCCATTCTCCCAAGGCCATGCTCAGCTCCCGACCCCTGCCCGTTCGTGTTCCCCGTGAGTGCCTCACCCCACCCCAAACCGTCCTACCTACAAAGATGATGCAGACAACGCCGGGGCCAGTCGACGGCTGTCTTCTTTGGCTCTTTCCAAAGAGCCGGGGAAGTTCGAGTCAGGATGCGAAGACCGACGGTTAGACTACACGATCTCAGTCCCGATCACGTCTTGCTTGCGAGAGCGTGACGAGTGGCTGTTCTGATGGCTTTATACCTTTCCTGGATGATCTACGATAAGCAAGCCTTGCAAAGATAGAGCTGATACCATTCCTGCCATTCCTGCTGCATAGCGTCCGCCGTCATGCCTGGAATCAAGCTCGTAGCTGAACTTGCCGGTACGAGGCTCGGTATTATCACTCTTCTTCTGCGTCCTGATCGTCTTCTTTATCAACAGGGCACACCGAGCCCGCGTGGTGCGTCGCATGGAACCCGACTCGACCCCTCCTCGCCTCGTGCTCGACAGACAAAACCGTCCGCCTGTACTCTTACCACTTCCCCTCCACCGCCAACTCGGAAGACCTTACGCCCACTCAATCAGCCAAACCTGTCTTTCAGTTTCTCACCGAAATCCCAACAGCGCACAAACGCACGATCCGGAGCATCGCCTGGAGTCCAAGTGGACGCACACTGGCGACAGCGAGCTTCGACTCCACTGTCGGTGTATGGGAGGAACTCGATCCCGCCGCAGACGCCGCAGAGGGAATAGATGGTGCTGAGCACACTGAGGATGAGGACGGGGACACCCACATGCAAGTAGAGGGTCCGACCGAGTGGGAGTGCGTGACGACATTGGAAGGACATGAGAGTGAATGCAAATCTGTCGGATATTCGAGCGACGGGGCGTTGCTTGCGAGCTGTTCCAGGGACAAGAGTGTCTGGATATGGGAAGGTGGGCGACAGTTTCTGAAATAGCCCGCTGAACCACGATTTCATCTGAATATGATTCTTCCCGTGACCTAGTGCAACCCGATTCCGACTTTGAATGCATCTCGGTTATGATGGAGCACTCGCAGGACGTAAAGGCACTCGCATGGCATCCCAAGGAAGAGGTACGTATCGGGAAGACTGTCTAGATCTCGCTCTCGAGCTTATCATGTATAATCTGTTCATCACAAGATCCTGGCTTCAGCATCATACGACGCGTCTATTCTGCTCTTTGCCGATGACCCAGACGCAGATTGGGGACCGTTTCAGAAACTTCAACCATCGTTACCTGCAAAAAACCCTGACGTTGCTCCAGACTTGATCGATCCTGCATCACGGCCCGTCAATCGGACAGAGACTACCGCTGCAGCTCAAGACCAGGGTGGTAGTAACGAAACCCAAATGGAAGATTCAGAATTCGTTATTCCACCGTTGAAAGAGCCAGAAACGATTTGGAGTCTCGCATTCTCGCCCTGCGGCATGTATCTTGCCAGTGGCGGTGATAATGGAGGTATCAGGATTTGGGCACGAGGGTACGTAACCGATCTCCAGCACCTCCCCTCTTCCCCCTGCTGACACCGAAAGTCTACTGTTATACAGCGGCCATAGCACGGAAGCGAGATGGACCGAGGTCGCGCACTATCAAGCACACGATCCCCGAGCATGTTTCAGCTTGTCCTGGACCGAATCCGCAGATCCAAATGAGCAGGATTTGGGCCGGTTGGCGAGCACTGGAGGAGATGGTCGAATTATAATCTGGCTGGTGGTAAGTAAAATCCTGTCGCCGTTCTGCACTGTTGCTGACTGCACAACCAACTCCTCTTCCGCTGTTCTTCCGATCTCTCCCAGACAAAAACTGACGAAACCATACTATCTGCCCACTTATCGAGCCCTGTCTCGAAAGTTGAGATGACAGCAATCGCCGTCCAGACTCAGGCTCATTCGATACACGACGTCAACTCGATCGCTTGGTGTAAGAGGCTCGTACCGGAAGACGCGCAGGAAGGAGGTGCAGCGTACAGGAGAGCTCATCTTGCTCAGGAGCGCACGCGCGGACTGCTAGCTACCGCGGCAGACGACGGAGATGTCAAGGTCTGGATGTCGAATGTATGATGATGTGGTCGTGAATATGAGGCAGAGAGTCTCCCGACAAAACCCTATTTGTCCAATGAATACTCGATGATTTACGTTCTCTCGTACTGCTATTGAGTGAACCTGCCTGTAGTGCATGTTTTCGCTAGTCGACAGGGCGACGGCAAACTTGACTACCAGGTAACGAGAAAACGAGAGGTGGTGAACGTCAGGGCCGTCGGGGCGTTCTTCCCGGCCCATCTGTCCGTAAATTGCGAGGACATGCCGGTCGATATTAGCTATATATATATACAGAATCTTTCCGGGTTTGGCTTTCGTTTAGCGCTTTAGCGTGCGGAGACGCGTTCGAGGTTCGAGGATCACAGAGAATCTGCATCAACCATTCTCATCATTCGTATTCTCGTTTCATTCCTCCAAAGACGCCCTTCCAGCACCCTGAGCCGAGACGACATTCAATCAGACGAGCATCAGACTCCAGCAATCACAGTGCTTTCGCCCTCGTCACAACCGTCTTCCAATCATTTGACCAAGCGCGACCCGCCCAGCCCAGCAGCCATTCAGCAAATCAGCTATGCATCCTCGAAAATCCATGGCCAACTCGGCCCCTACTTATGTCGGGGGGCAACAAATCGGAGGCGCGCCTTCGAATCTGCCAGGCGGCTCTTCTCAGTTCGGAAGGTCTACGGTTGGAGACCAAGGCGTCGGAAATGACGATGATGCGAATCGATCATTTTTCGACAAGGAGAGAGACAGGTTGATCGAGGACATCGCCGGCGTAAGTAAATGTGTCTGGTAATGGTGCTCGCCTTTCGAAATGCTTACCTGCGTTGCTGATGCAGGGTTTTGAAGAGCTGTTATCTTCTGCAAATGTGCTGAATCGCAAGCTGGAAGAGGTGTTTGGTGTAGGAAAGGAGTTCCAAAATGTAGCCAATCTATGGGGTGTAAGCCGAGTCCGAGCATCACAATCTCCCAGATCCGCTTATCTCGGTCCTCCTCCGCAACTGCAGCAATTCAACGCCCTCATCAGGGAACAAAAGGTGAGATATGACCAGTCCAGACCAGTCCCCGAAGAGCATGTCTAATCGCCTATAACACAGGATGACCCACCAGCTGAATCAGCAATACCTCCATCGTCCGTGGGTCGCACAGGATCGCAGAGCGGTAATCAGCTGCGCATTAGCCAAGGGGTACCGGGAACAGGAGGCGCAACGTTCGGACAACCCCCAGCTCAATAGGAATCCCGATCTATTTTGACGATGGACGGCCTTGATTCGTTAGGAGCCCGTCGCTTCATTTCGAGGGGTGTGTCCTTGGAACGTTTGAATGTCGACAGTCACGCGGGGAGCTCAGTAGTTCCGCCTTCGCAACTTGAGTTAGGTATAACACCTTTTGTCGCGGACTACGTCAGCTTTCGAGAAGTGAACAATCAGGTAGCCAACCTCACCCTGCAAGCTTGCATTGGGTGTCAATCACACGACGCGTCGCGCGGCACGTCGAGCCGAACCTCAGGGGAGATGCTGAGTACAAGGCAGAATTTACCGGTATTTCCACAATAGGCCCTTACGGATGTTAAACGGAAACCCCGTGTATACGACTTGGTGTCATCGTATTGCGAACGATAGTCCGTCTTTGATTGTAGTATCGATACAGTGCTAGAGTCTACAACTTGCCATCCATGATGAGCTTTATTCCTTCTTGCCCAGTGGACCCATGAGCTGTTGCACATTCTGCAGATTGTACTCGCTTAGTTGCGGTTGCGCATGCGACCAGCCGTAGAGCTTACCTCTGGCGTGACTTCGACACCCGCTGCTTTCAACTCCTTCATGACGTTCGTGATAGCTGTCCTGAAATCGCTATCCATCGCAAGCTTGAACATGGTAATCTTGCTCGGAGGTTGCGTGAGATCGATACCTCAAAGGTCAAAGGTCATAAGCCACGATAAACCCTGAACACCGGCGGTGACGAGACTCACCTTTTTCCTGCATCAAATCGCCTATCTCCTTGATAGCCTCCATCGCAGAGGGATTTGACTTGATAACATTATACAGCGGGGATTGAGCAAACGCGGTGGCGAACTCTTCTCCCTGACTGGCACATCGCGGTGCGGACGAGGTGAGATATCGGAAGCTTGTCGAGCGGTAGCAGATGGAAGATATGACTGGTTCACGGGAGATTAGCCCGACAGTCCTTGTTGAACGAGAGGCGATTCTGAAAGATTGGCGGAAAGACATTTTGGCGAGAATGCAAGTGCGAATCGGCTGATGAATTCCAAGGAATGATTTTGGCAGTCTCCGGGTCAAAGAACGTTTGTAAGCGTTATAAACGGTGTTGGGCAGACGATTGTGGACTGTAGTGGTTGCGAATCCCCCTTAGTGAAATAATCTTCAACGAGCTCTTCAAGGTCATCAGTGTAAGAGCGGCTGATGCGATCGGCAGTATGACAGTATGACGACCTCTGCTCGATGCGGACATTGACACTGGATCTCCATGCCCGTCGGAGCAGCGGGCCGGGCCACATGACGAATCCACCGACTGTTCTGCTGTTCATCCTCGTCGACCAGCTTGTTACTGTAGTCACTTGCAACATGCATCAGCCTCACCCATTCAACGAGGCATGAGAATTCTGTCTCCGGCTAACCGTATAAATCACGGCTCTCCACCATCGACGTTCCCGCAACAACCCCACGCGCCCAAATGATTTGTCTCAACTTCAAGGGCAAGTTGATCCTGGTAACTGGAGGTGGAAGAGGTATCGGATTGGAGATCGCCAGAGCCATTGCTGAAGGTGAGTCGAGGGATTTCTGATGTTGCAGCAATGTCGGCATACGCACTTACATACACTGCGCGGCACCTGCCCTTAGCTGGTGCCGATCTTGCAATCACGTATACTACGAAGGACTGCTCGGATCTAGCTGAAGCACTTTCACACGAATTCTCGGTCAAAGTAAAGGCCTTCAAGTGCGATACTTCGAATAGCCAAGAGGTGGAACAATCTGTCGAAAATATTACGCAAGAATTTGGGAAGAAGGTGGATACCGCAATCTGTAATGCTGGTAAGCCTTGGCGGCAAGTGTACGCTTGTAGACTAGCCTAATGATGTTTCCATTTTGCAAGGCATCTCCCTGTGGCGAGACTCGCACGACATGTCAGATGGTAAGAGAAATACCAGGGCAATCCAGACTCTGCTTACCTCGTTGACACGGCTCCTCGCCCTCAGTCGAATTGCAAAACATCTTCGCCGTCAATGCGTTTGGACCCATCTACACCGCGCGAGCGCTTATCCGCTCATGGCTCGAACTACCCATTTCAGTCACCCCCGCGTCGCACAACGCGTTGAACCACTTCAAGGAAAAGGGACGAATTCTACAAGGAAAGCAGCTCTTGTTCGTCTCCAGTGTTTCCGGTCTTGTCGCCATGTCACCTCAAAACCAAACAGCGTATAATGGTAGTAAAGCAGCACTGACCATGATGGCCAAGGTGAGTAGAAGGCGCTGTTGGTGGGATTGATGCTGATCATTACGTCCGTTTAGAGTCTCGCGGGGGAGTGGGCACCTCTCGGTGTCACGGTCAATGCGATTTCGCCAGTACGTGTCTGTTTCTTCAAGAACTCGAAACGGTAATTTCATCGGCCTCTCATAACTCATAGGGCTACGTGTCCACCGACATGATCGCCAATCCACCTGACGCGACTGCCGAGACATGGGTAAAAGAATGGCAAGATCGTACTCCAGTTGGGCGGTAAGTCACCAGACTGGCATTCATTCCCGTTCGCCCACATGCCTCTCATCCGACTGGTCAACAGCTTTGCTAGCCCTCAGACACTTGGAAGATTCGTCGCTCTCCTGGTATCAGATGCAGCAGGCGGAAGTGGATTTTTGACTGGAAGCGACGTCGTGATAGATGGAGGTTAGGAGATACTTTCTCTCTTGACTCAGTTCCCTTCTTGCTGACGGAGCGATTTCATGCAGGTTACACGGTCTTTTGATGAACTAGAACATATGCCAGGATACCGCTGAGGCTGTTACAGTAGCTCTGGTGTGAACTATGGCTCATGTCATATCATGGAGGCCTTCAGGACCTCACCCGCAGCCCATGGCAACGGCACGGCTGGCACAGACCCCCGCAATCTCAGTCTGAAATTATCAGGCTACTTACGGAGCTGTTGGGGCGACGGAACGGGCTCATATTCAGCTTTGCGACTGTCGAAGGTAAGTAGCGGGAAACCCGTTCTTGAAGCTTCCCACCGCAATGCTCGTCACGGTAAGACAATGGTGCTAATACGAGATTATGGCATGTGATGTATCTGACTGACAGGGATCGCAAACAGCTCATTCTGATATGCAGTATATAGTACATACAAACGAAAACTTCTACCCCTTCTCGGGCAATGGGTAAACACTGACATTGCCTGCGAAGTGCACATCGCTAGATCCGTGGATTGGCAGACCTTCACGCTTGTGTGGCATTCCTGGCATGCGCATGTCTGCGGTAAATCATACTCGCTGCTGTCAGAATCAAAAGCAATGCAGGTCCAGTTAGTGTTGCAACGTGAGAGGCGAGAAGAAACGACTAACGGAACGCTCTCAACGGCAATTAGTGCAAGTAGATTTTGCGGGATGTCGAGATTGTAACGGAACTTCGACTACATTGCGAGTCTCCGCCGGTGCGCAAGTAGTGTGCCAATGGCGGATTGTTGGATAACCGGAGGGTATCATTGGCTCCCGCGTAAGGCGGAAAGTCCCCCAATAAGTTGCGATATGCCACTCTACAGGCCGATCTTTGAGCGCGAACACGTCGATGTGTTTGAGTGTAACTGAAGCAAGCGCGAAAGGGTCAGAATGAAGTATGTCATTCAATTTGCGACTGTCGTACCGAAACAATAACGGCCAATGCGAAGCTTGATAGAACCATCTGAGGTCACACCTAGCCAAATCGCTCGTAGCCCTCCCCAGTAGTTTCGAGGGCTGCGTTTGAAGGTGAGCGAGAGAAATGCCTAAGGTCATAGATGGAACGCTTCAGCCAATGTGCGAGCAGTCAACCAGGGTAGACGTAGAGGGCAGCCTCCAAGCAGCTTGCGATGGTAGCTAAGATTCCTTGCACTTACATCCAGGTGTGTGCCTTCAAGCCTCTTTGTCTCTGGGGTCAAGGCAAGTCGAGGAGATCTTTCAGGGCGTCTATGTATGATAGTGACGGCCTGCCAAAGCGAGAAGAATAAGTTACGACTGTCTTGATAGGCACTACATGGAGATATCTCGCGCTTACCTTACTGCCATGAACGCTCGAACGTTGCAGATTTCGTGAGAATATGATGTCGGGCCGGGTGATTGTGATAGCGGTCGCTGCAGACTTCAGCAGCGTAGTGGGCGATGAAGCCCGGGCCGAAACGCATCGTAAACCGACGGGAAGCATAGCGTCTTGAGTTGATCGTTGTAGTGTCGCGAGTGAACGGCTTGATTGTGTGAGTCCAAAGCACAGGCCAAGTCGACCGTCATTGGGGTTTGTGATCACATCCATTTATAGGCGTCTGTCGTCTGCCAAATCGTAATCCTCTGTGGTTTCCGTTCAACAAATCCCTTGAGACGTCACAGTCATGAGCGGAACGGATCTTGAGATGATTGGCCATCAGACACGAGTCAAATATGAGTGACGCCATGACATGTTCTTCTACAGGACCACGCCTTGGAACGAGAAGAGAAAGCAGGAGACATGGACATTCGCTGCTTGCCCTGATTGATTGGGTGGTTTGATTGCCGTGCTAGCTTCGTGGCGGCGCATGGCGGGGGAAGCTGTGAAGAACGAAGCAAAACATGAAGCTTTGTGGACATTCGTCGAGCTTGAGGATCGGTGATACGGTTAGGTGATTGATGGCGGTGATGAAGTTGAGCGACATGAGTGATTGTTGATTGCATTCATCAATATATGCATGCTTTAATCTCTGCAAGTGCCTGGATGCTCGTCGCGTCGCGTCGCGTCGCGTCGCGTCCTGATTAGATTGATGAATGCGAGACCCTGCCTCCACCTCGCCCATACAGGTTGCAAGGGGGAACATACCAATAACCTCAACGTGTCCTCTTCCATCTCGGAGCTCTCACAGCTACAGTCTCCATCATGACAGTATCCACCGCCTCGCCTTCCGGCCTCACATTCGCCCGTGTCGGCGGCTACGAGCTATGGGAGCAGATTGGAAGTGGCGGCTTCTCCAAGTGCGTAGTGACGGTTCCTGGCCGCACAGATTACCGTCCGACGACTTACGCTTGCTTCCTCATCACTTTGCGCAGAGTATTCCGGGCGGGGAATCCCGTCCTGGGAAATGTCGCAGCTGTCAAGCTCGTCTTCCTCACTCAACCAAATAATCCCGGTCTCGGACCCGTCCAAGTCGCCTCGGAGGAGGATATCAAGCTACTGAAAAAGGAGGTGCAGGTTCACCGGACCATGAAACATGGCAACGTTTTGGAGTTTATGGACAGCTTGTTAGTCGATCAAAGGTCCAAAGGAATGGAGACAGCGGTGCCGGGGCTATATATGCTGCTGGAATTAGCCGGAGGCGGAGATCTGTTTGACAAGATTGGTGAGTATATGCGCTCTAGGACGATTTCGTGTGCTAACAGACATCATCCTGTTTACCAGCTCCAGACGTTGGTGTATCTGACGATCTGGCAAAGTTTTATTTCACTCAACTTATAGCTGGCCTGGTAAGCTCTGGGATGATTTCAACATGGTTCAGTCATTGCTCAACTCGTTCAAACCGGACTCCCTTAGTCGTATATTCACTCCAAGGGCATCTGTCATCGAGACCTCAAGCCGGAAAACCTTTTATTAAGCTTGGAAGGTACGCCTTGTCAGGGAATGCCGCGCATCGAAACATCGCCACTGATCTTTGGTCGGCCTTTGAACAAAGGTGACCTCAAAATATCGGATTTCGGACTATGTGCCGTGTATAAACACCAGGGGAAAGAACGCCTGTTGTCCGGAAGGTGCGGTAGTTTGCCATATGTTGCACCAGAAGTGAGTCTGCGTGAATCCTATATGCAATCATTTGCGATCCTGAACCGACCTTTCCACTCTAGCTGAACTCGCCAGGCGGGTATCAGGCGGAACCAGTGGACATGTGGGGTGCTGGCGTCGTTCTGTTCACGCTTCTTGTGGGCAGTCAGTAAAATTCCGACTCGCTGGCGATATTGCCAATTATCTAATCGAGCTACTGCCATCGCCTAGACACACCGTGGGACGAGCCTACGCTAAACAGTCCCGAATTCGAAGCCTATATGAATGGGGAATTGCTGAAATATGATCCATGGACAAAAATCTCTCGAGAACCACTACGTAAGTCTGGCACTTGCCCGCGTTGGCCTAAAAGTGAAAGGCCGTTGACGCGACGCTCTCTCCAGAGGTGCTTCTTGGACTACTTGACGTGAATCCCAAAGAAAGATGGTCGTTGCAACAGGTTGCATCTCACCCCTGGCTCCTCACGTATGGACGCCGTGTCCAAACTACCGCTTGATCATCGCTGATTGTATCATCCCAACGAACGACAGGCCATCACAAGTATCTAGGGCACGCCTGGGTCGGGAGCTCACACAGGGTCTACGAGAAACAGGACAAATGGATCTCGTAAATCCCCGCTCTACACAGCCGACGTGAGTTCCTGCCGCGCAAGAGTACTGCTCGCTAGAATGAGAGATTCTCACGGTCTGTTCTTGTTTGCAGACGACCGCCGAATGCTTCGCAGTTCATGAGCCAGTATGGCAGTCAACTCAGTCAAATGGCATCGCAATTTATGGAATCCGCCGGAATGCTTGTGAGTCTGCGTTTGCCTGTGGTAAATACGTTAACGGCGTGGCGCTGATACTAGCGCTTCTCAGTCTCAAAATCCTAATGGCACGCAAGATATGAATCAGCACCTGACCAAATTCTACACTCGACTTCCGCCAGACCAGACATGTAGGAGGATGGAAAGTTGCCTTGTGCAACTAGTAAGGAGAGAACACCTCGAATTGGGGCGAAGTATCAAGCTGGGTCTTCTCGACTCCCGCAAACAGTGGATGGCCGGAGAGCTCACGTTTGCTGATAGTCCTTATGGCGATCGAACCACAATGGTGCAGGTCCTGAAAGCCAAAGTGAGCATGGACAGTTTTATGCATTCCTTCGCGCCTGAACTAAGCCCGCATTCCAACAGGGTGATCCGCTGGAATGGCGTCGGTTCTTTTGGGACTTGACCAAGATGTCCGAGCTTCATCCGTACATCATCACTTAGGAATGTCGTGGAGGAGGTGTACACTTGTATACTGGACGCCATGCACATATTATGTGTTCTGCCACATTGCGCGACAGGCGGATGAGAAGCCTGATTTTATACATGATATGCTCATATGATACATTGCTTCATCTTGTCTCACTTGGCAGCTTTGATCTTTTCTGTCAATTCGGGAACCGCCGTGAACAAATCAGCTACAAGACCAGCATCAGCGATTTGAAAGATGGGCGCGTCCGGATCCTGAAAGCGGTAACACCAGATTAGCTCGAACAGACACGAGGGCATTTGCAGGACGTGGTTGATTACCTTGTTAATAGCGACAATGAGTTTAGACTCTTTCATACCAGCCAAATGTTGGATAGCGCCAGAGATGCCGACAGCGACATATAGCTCAGGAGCAACGACCTTGCGGATAACAGGGGATAATTGAGTCAGTTAGTAACTTGATTGAATGGTAGACACCGTAGAAATACCTTTCCTGTCTGACCGACTTGCAGAGAGTTGTCGGCATAACCTGCATCAACCGCTGCTCGAGAAGCACCGATAGCTGATAGACACACATGCATAAATATGTCGTTCTGAGCCATCTGCTCGAAGAAACTCACCGGCTCCGAGGCTATCTGCCAAGGGTTCCATAACAGCTGTGAACTGTTCCGCCGACTTGAGGGCTCGGCCACCGGAAACAACACGGGACGCAGAGGACAGATCGGGTCTGGATGACGTCGTAAGTTCTTCAGAGATGAACCTGGTAGGACCTTTTAGAGGAACAGGTATGCGTAAGTGGGACTGGACGCAATTCCGGCGGTATCTCCGGGTACGAACTGTTTGACGCTTCAGACGTGACATCTTCCACTTCGGCACCCGATCCACCCATATTTGCCTTGTCGAAAGCTGTCGTTCGAACACTGACGATCCCGACTCTGTCCTTGTCCTGGCTCGTCTTGATCTGAAGAATAGCGTTTCCAGCATAAATGGGACGCGTGTATTCTGTAGACTTTGAGGCGTCGTCATGCTTGACAGAGAGAATGTCCGCTACATGCGACACATTCATGGTTCCAGCAAGACGAGGAAAGACGTTTTTCGTAACAGCGGTATGTGCTGCGAAAATATGCGTAATGGGTCCCGAAGACGTCGACGGGGAGGAATCCAGAAACGCAGACAATGCGGGAGTCACAGCTAGTTGAGGCGGATGGCACAGTTCAGACCCCCGGGCGTTCTCGATGGTGGAACGGAGGGACATACCTTCAGCCATGCCATGGGCAAATCCTTCGCTCTTAGCCGTGAAGACCTTCTTCAAGCCATCGATTTGCTTGACCTCGTCCAGCACCGAAGCTACTTCACTGTCCGTTCCGACTACAATAGCACTGACATCTCCTCCGACAGCCTTTGCAGCAGTGACGGCATGCGATGTAGAGTCATTCATCTTGCCATCCTTATGTTCGATGTAAACCAACGACGAGGCGGGGCGCTTTGCATGAGCGACATGGCTGTTGTGGACGACTCTCCGTGTCGTAGATGCGAGTCGGGATGAACGTTGGGCGAACATGGTTATGAGCTTGCACGGTTGGGAGCGACGGTCCTTCACGATGGTGGATGCTCTCGTCAAGTACGGACTGGTATAGCAATATGACGACTTGCCGACTACTGTCGGGTCAATGCACATAGCCGGACTCGACACTGCGGCCGATCGATCCATTTTCTCGAGTCGGGCCCGCGGTCCCCATTCCCGCGCACACTACATGGGACATTGAGCCGGCGGTAAACCCACGCCTCGTCTCGTTAATAACCGCTGCTATACTCCTATACTCGCTTGCTTTGTATTCGGTAGATTACTGTAAAACTATCTGCAACCACCACAAAGCCAAGCTCGGCCACTGCTCCGTTCCATATGCCATAGCGTTGCGCATGCAGTATTTATATCAAATGCATATTGTATCCACATGCCATCTACAATATAACTTGTATGCTTTCACAGTCGTCCTGTCGCAGTAACAAAGGAATACAGTTGCATCTACTTTTCCAACAATGCATCTGCCCCTGATTTTGACTCTAAATATGGTTTATTCTGGGCCGACTTGTGACCTGAAGAAGCTGCTTCGCGATGAGGCTGCTCGAGCTGAGGTTGCACGTCTTTGAACGCCTCGCGTAACTTGTCCGTGGCGATCTTTTTGACCTGTTGCAGGGTACATACGTTCGTTAGCAAAACCCGCAGTCTACGGTGCGCCTACTTACTTCATAGAATACAGTCCGGCAGACTTGCAACATGGGCCCGGCGAGACCAAGCTGCAGGATGACGTATCTAGGGACATTTGACATAGAGTCAGCCCTGACTTCACCAACCGATTCTTACTGCGACACTTACGCTGAGGATACCAACAGAATGAGCAGTAACAAGTACAGGGGATTGAACAAGACATACATTGCCTCGTTCCATCCCAACAGTACAAGAACCCCGTACATCCACACTGGGATCTGTGCAACGCTGGACACCACGCTTCGCTTGGCTTCGACATAGTACGCATCAGCGTCCCTTCGAAACCGATTCTCCAGATCGAGCTTTTTCGTTTCGGAGAATATAATCAATGTCGAAGGGAAGTCAAAATCGGCATCGGGATCTAGAGACGCGTTGACGGATTCGTCGGAAGGTAGGACGAAAGCATTGGCAGGGTCTTTCGGCTTGATTTTTGCGTAAAGTGGGATAAGAGAAAGAGTCTATAGGGTGGAACTGCCATTAATAAACCGGAACTTCTCCAGTGTCAGAGACATTGCACATGCCTCTTCTTTTGCGACTCGGAATACTGCGTCGATATCATCTTCTGGTCTCCAGACCCTAGGCACGCCAGCAGCGTCATAGCGGAATTTGTCTTCGAAACTGTTTTTCAGTTTGCCCAGAATGGCAGGATCGGAAAGTTGTTCTCCAATCTTCGATCGGAAATGATGCCATGCACGCCGGCGCAGGTTGTCTAATGAGGCCTTGTTCTCGTCTTCAGTGCAATTGAAACCTGTTCAAAATCACATCAGCTTTCATGAATCTGTACGACAGCAGATTGGCCTTACTCTTCGCCTTGGCGCGATAGACCTCTTCGGAGGTTTCCAGCATCGTGCTGAATACTCGCAAGAGATCATCCCACATATCCTCTCTGGGCTTTGCGAGACCAATCTCAACGGGCTCCGCCAATTGTTTCCGAAGACTCCTCTGAGAAGCAGCAAGTCGAATGAGTTACTCGAAGTATAGTATGGCGCGAGCAAATCGCAACTGACCTCTATCGCATTGACCATCTTTTTGGTTTCGTCAGCTCTGCATTGATCCGCGATGAGCTTGATATCATCTCGCAGTAATTCGAGCTCATCCTCGTATTGCCAGTCAGTGTCCTTGAGTTGAATCTCTGATAAGACCGACAACAGCCAAGTAAGCGAAAGAGACGACGAAAAATAATCTCGCAGTCCACTTGCCTTGAGCGGCTCCGACGAATTCCTTTTCAGCTCGTGCACCGACTTGCTTGACGACTGCACCAAAGTCATAACCTTCACCTTTGAGGCCATTCAAAAGGTCTGTTTTGAAGGTAGCCACACATCGCTTGTGCGCGTTTTTCAGCTGGCCCATGAAGAGCGGCGAAAGAGCGCTGTCGATCGCTTTGATGAGGTCCAGGCGTTTACGACTGTATACACCTTGATGATATCTCGATGCGTCCTTGTCAAATTTGCCTGAATTGAATGAATCGTCCGGCTGATCAGTTTGACAGTCGGACCAACGTGCGTAGAAACGCACTCAGGGCTGTAGTTCTCCAGTCATTCATCATCCCCCCCAGGCCATCCAACACGGAGCCTGACTCGATGGGCTTCCTGGCTCCCTTGGAAGCATCTTGGAAGGCTTCGAGTACGCTCGCAGATATTTCGTCACATCGGAACTGAGCGAGCAGTTCTTGCTGAGTGGGGAGATCTAGATCTTTATTTGTCAACACTTTTTGCTACGGGACAAGAAGACCAAAGTGAGCACATGTGCGGTCTCGATGACCAGATTCATGACTAACCCAAATCCCCTCCATATAAAACGGTACGCCATCTGCTGGAATCCGCTTGTGGTATGCAGGTCTAAACACAAAGTCTTCCCTCTCTCTGTCTGTAAACCGTTTTCGTAGATCGATAACCGCCTCTTCAAACTTTTCAGGCATGAGGATCTTGTGCGGAAGTGCAGCAAACGACAAGTCAAAGTAGTCATACAGCGAAGCCGATGCGAGATGATCGGGCTGTAGGGGAAGCGGGACGCTACGTTGAGCAAATGATATTCCCATACGAAGGAGTTCAAGGAGTTTACCTTGGCCAAACTGGCCCAAATCTTCTCCATATCTTGCGTTAGGGTCGCTGTCAGATTTGCAAGAGGCGTTGCGCCCACATGATCTCGGATGACGAATAAAAGTAGAGTTTTCTCGTGACTGAACATGGATCGTCAGCTTCATCAAACGGTCCGGGTCCACATCCAAGGGATCTGCTTACCTCGTCGAAAGCCCTTCTGCGTGTTGTTCCGCCGAACCGCCGAACAGACTGAGATTGACCTCGAAGACGGTCTTCAAAAGGCCCATGTTTGCGCCTTGGTAAAGCCCAATTTGGTGCTCCCTGAAAGACAAGTACGAACTTGAGCATACGCGAGTCACATGATACCAAACACCAACACGACACTTACCATAAATTGATAAGCAGGACTTCGGTCGACGCCAGACTAAACAAGGCGCTCTTCCTTTCAAAGTCTTGATCTTCACCGCGCTCTCGCCCATCTGTGCCCTCAACATCCATAACGATGGTCGATGAATACTGAGAGGGACACATCCAAATACCTGACAGCGGAAAGAGGGAGACGCATGAGCTCGTATAACACATGGCGGCACGCATCAGGTTCCTACCCTTTGTCGTTTGTTGTCTTTTGGTTTCATCCATTACGGCGAATGATGTCCCGAATAAGCGGTTGAGTAGGGTACCTGCAATCTGGCGTGTTTAGTGTCTGGTCCCATCGTTTCCGTGTGTTTAGAACATACTCTTTCCGGTACTTTGACTGCCAAAGACGGCTACCACGTCGTACGCAAAGCCTTTGTCCAGCAAGCCCCATTTTGTCAAATACTTTGACAGACTTGGCCTGTGGTAGAAATGTAGGAGAGACAGAGCTTTAGATTTGGGTGAAACCGCTACTGGAATATAGAGCCTGGGAACGCACGAAAAGTTCTGGTGTTCATCGACAACCTGTAATCTGGTACCCGACTGGCTTTCGGTAGACGGAGTTTGTGCTTCACGCTGAGTCTTGATCTTTTTGACGTCCAATCCTGCAGACTTGAGGCCATCCCTGGCTTCTTGGGGTACCCTTTCATCCGTCAACAATTCCTTGAGCTCGGCAGTCGGGTTGGCGAGTGCTGCTTTAGCGTTGTCTATCGACAGCTCCATCCTGGTGAGATCTTGGAATCGGCCGGTCGTTGCTTTGGATATCGAATGCAAGATGAAAGCGGTGTGACAAGACCGGAAGATAACAGACCCTCAGTTCAGAGGATAGATGTTGATTCATCTTCAGCCCAGCCATGGGCGTAAGGGTGTGCGATGACGAGCCTCGGCCTGGGCTTGTGGGGGCGCACCCGCTCGGCGCCCGGTCAGATAATCACGCCGCCGATCGGACAGGAATGCGAAACATATAGTGCTGGTCCGTCGGTTTCTTCCATTCCAGCAGTCCTATGTGCAGCATCTCCGCGTCAAGCACAGGCATCACATCCTCCGCCCTCGAAACCACCGCTTCGATCACCGTTGGAAATCATGTCCAAATTGCGAGGTCTGGAAAAGGACGATGCCGACGTCAGATACTCGAAAACGCTGGCATTTCTGCTCAGACATGGCGCAGAAAAGCAAGGGCTACCGATGCGTCAGGATGGTTACGTGAGGGTTGTTGATATCGTGAGTATCGGCGACATCCTGTACATGAGCCCGGGACTTACATCGTGGACTTGCAGCTAGATGAACCCGCCTTGAAAGAGTTATCGTTTCCTCATCTCTACCACCTCGTAGAGACCAACAACAAGAAACGCTTCGTACTGTTCTACGGCTTCGATCCTTCGCCAATCCGGCCACAACGGAAGAAGAAGCAACAAGGGCAAACAAAGAAGGCTTCAAAACAGCAACAAGACAGGGAACAACGAGAAGTGGTGGAAGTCGGTGCATCAACGCCCAAAGCTTCGGAGACGCGTGCAGAGCTTACTCTTGTGCTCGTTGAAGCTCCTCCAGTCGCGGCATTCGATCTGCAAGACGCCACACAACAGTCAAAGGCAAAGACTGCCGCAAGATCGTCTGCGTTGGGGAGCAACGCCTCTGAACCGGAGTGGTTCATCCGTGCGGCCCAGGGACACTCGATTCAGAGTGTTACGACTGACCATCTGGAGCCCATCACGACAGCAGATGAAGACGGTCTTTCAAAGGTTGGAGAGATGATCCACGGCACCAAGGCTGGGTTGTGGGATTCTATATGTAAGTCTGGCAGGCAAGTTCTGGTTCGAAGCAATCTGACATCCGCCTTTGCTCCTAGGTGAAAAGGGATTGTCAAAAGGGACTCGCCAACATATACACCTTGCCAAAGCACGGAGCGGTGCCACTAGTGGTAAGCAGGCTGACGCTTGCCTTGGTCAATGTGAACGACAAGGGTCTTATGTCGCGCGCCTTTACAGGACCTCGGGTGAATTCTACTCTTTACATATACCTCTCGCTCGCAAAGCTACTGGCGCAAGATCCACCCATTCCGGTATTCATATCGTCAAACAATGTAGTCTTAACTCCAGGCAGCCAGCAAGGCGTAATACCGAAAGAGCTCTTCTCAAGAGTCATTCGCTTACGCAGAGAGATTCCCCAGTCTGCTTTGGAGAATGCCACCGATATTGGGGACAGTCCGCAAGGTCGCGAGGAGGAGTTGGCTGCAAACGGTCAGGGAAAGCCGAGCAAAAGAGACAGAACGCGGCGCGACAGACCGCGTTTTGTGGAGGAAGTCATATGGGAAGATGGGGAACCTGTTTCACCTCCTCGACCGCTGGAACAGGAGCCTTCAGTCCCGCACGAATCCCAGCAACCATAACACGGCGGGATCTATCGAAAGGCTTTGGCATACTTAGCTCAAGGACACTTATGAGGAGACTCTTCATCAGCTCAGTCAACAAGGAGACCTCGTTTATCCGCATGCATAGGGCGTCATATTATATTTAATCAAATGAATTGAAGTCCATACAAGCGATGATCAACGCCCGAGGGGGCCGATAAAACCCAAAGTAGAAATAGATAATGAGCGAAAGTCGAAGGGGATGGCCGAAGGAATCATGGCAATGGTGAACTATTACTGGGCATCGTCGTAGTGCTGCGTGGCATGCAACATCTGGTCCTGAATGTGGTCAGTCGTGTACGCCGAATGGAGATGTCCCGGAGCTGCCGAATTGTAGTAATCATCTGGATTTGTGGCGAAATGGGCGTCTTCGGCTGTTTGGTACGGTATCATAGACGGATCGACAGCGCCAAACGTGCCGAAAGGATCCGACGCAGGCACTTGATGTTGTGATGCTGCTACGGCCGCAGCGACAGCCTGCTCCTGATCATGAAGTGATGTTGCTGTCACGCCAAAGTGCGCATCGTGCACCGCAGTATCGAATGCCTGTTCTATCTGGTGCTGCTGTTCGAGTTGATGCTGCTGTTCCAACTCTTGCGCCTGGGCTTGCAGCTGCGCGACGTCATCGTCATCGTCTTCCAGATGAAGGTCTTGATGCGATGATTGAAGTACGTCGACGTCGTGGAGTCCTCGAAGCGTTTTGGAGGACCGGCGAGTGTTATTGACAGTCAACCCAGCGGCTTTCAACGCTCGGTTTTGCCGTTCGGCTTCCGCCGCCGCCTTGGTTTCTGCAACCCAACCATATCCTTTCTACGAGATGAATGAAGCATGAGTGTCCCAGATTCGGGATTGTCATCAATTAACTTACCTTTCGCTTTTTCCTCTCCGCTTCCCACTGTTCATCAGTCCATTCTGGCATACCTTCATCTGCGGCTAATTTCTTGACCGCTGGTCCTCGTTTGCGCTTTTCCCCCGGTAACGTCTCGATTCTCCTCTTGTGATTCACGGCTTTAGCTTTTGCCACCGAGGTAGGGACAGGTGGCATATCAGACCGATGATGCTCCTGATCCTGTCCTCCCAACATAAATTGACCGTGCCCAGGCGTTCCATAAGGCGACACTGGTGAGATGTGTTGTTGTTGTGAAGCGGCGCGGTCATGAAACGCTTGGAAAGCAGGAAGCGGATAATGTGTATTCGTTTGCAGAGGCAAGGCGCCGAAGTTTCCAAGATTGGCTGTGTAGTCGTGATAGTGGCTGCCGTAAGGATGCTGATTATAGGTGCCGGTATGTTGTATGCTTTGTTGAGATGCGGCATCATTGCTGTACGCGGAAGGGTCATAGGCCGGGTCTTGCAATGCAGGCGCATGGGCTTCCACATGACCAGTCTCTTCAGCTCCCGAACCGGTCATCAGAGCTGCATATTCCTGAGGAACATTGTCAGCGTGAACGGATCCGGTGGCGGAAAGGTGGGAATCCAAATAGTTGTGGTCCGCGGTGTGAGCATAGACGCGCTCTTCGCCTTCGGTATAGAAACCTGAGGCAGATTCGTGAGCAGATCCAACGTCATTGCTGGGATACATGGCGTATCCAGGTAGACTAGGGAGATCGTCTGGAGTCGGGTCTTCCAGGTGGGCATCCAGTCTTGGCTCTGCTGGGCCGGAGACCAGGTCCATAGAATCCGGCAAAGCGGGAATATCCGTATCAAACCCTTCGGAATGGTTCAGCTCCCTCTTCCGTTTCCTGATGGTTAAGCCTGGTTGCTTGGGCTTGCGTTTGCCTGAGGGCGTCATGGAGGTCGGGGGCAAAACGAACTCTTGAGGAGGCAATCCTTGTGCTTCCCGTTGACGCGCGAAACGCTGAGCTTTAGCCAAAGCCTTCATGGATTCGAGCCAGGCAGTACCTCTATCAGCGTGCAAAAGTCTATTGTCAGCACGACCGCTGTTTTTCCAGCATTTGGACAGGGACAACATACTTCTTTCGCCTTTTCCGTTCTTGCTCAAGCAATTCGGACTCCTCGTCAGTGTTTAACTCTCGCTCTTCCGGAGGTCCGATGGCTGCTTCTAGTTTTGGTCGGATTCTGGTCAAGGCCGTTTTGAATCGTCGAGGAGGACGAGATCTGCGGTTTCGCTTCGACTTGCTGTCATTGGATTCCTCGTCTCCCATTTCTGAGCCTATTAGCAGGCCAGAATCCAACTTGATGATTTCCCTTTCATTGGTGTCCATCTCCTCAAGGTCGGTGATATCACTGAAACTGTCGAGATCTGCGGTCTGATCGCCTTGTCCGATACCTTCATGACCCATAAGCGGGGCGTCGATGGACGGGTTGGAATGATAGAAAGCAGACGATCCAGATGTCTCTCCGGGGAGCGCAGGAAGATCTTCAGTGGCGCCAAACTCGGGAAGATCTGGGATTGCTATGTCCTCATTCATCTCCATATCTGGAGGCATTTCGGAAGTGTCGATGATTCCCATTTCAGCACGCTTCGCTGCTGCTCTTTGCTGCATTTCCATCTTCCAAGACAGACCCTTCTTCTGGATGTCAAAACATAAGGATAAGTCCAGATAACTGAAGAAAGGACAACAGCCGACACTGACCTTGCGCCTGCGCTCACTTTCGATAGCATCTTCGTCGAGTGGAAGGACCCACTTCTTCCTGCGCTTTTTCGTCCGTTCCGCCTCTTCCCTCATTCTCTTCCGCTCCTCTCTGTACTGTTGCCGTTGTTCATGAGTCAAATGTCGTTCCTCTTCCCGATCATGCTGCACGTAATCCATGTGGTCGATTGGGGAATTTAAGCCACCCTGTATGTCTTCATGCATATTGTCGTGATACTGATAGCCTTCGGGATCGTGTGAGCTGCCGTAAGCTGAATAATCAACGGGCAAGCCATCATGATGAACATAAGTCGCTTGATGTGGATCCATGTGGATGTGACTATCGATTGGGTCCGCGTGATCTTGGTCGGCGGACATCCGATCTGCTTCCTCATGCTCGTCATCTTCCCTGTCGTTGTGGTCCTCGTCCTCCTCCTCGTCCTCCTCCTCGTCATCGTCATCGCTTGGCGGGCCCCCGTCGCCTGGTGGTCCTCCTGGTGGTCCTTCGTCGCCTGGTGGTCCCCCGTCACCCGGCGGTCCTCCATCGCCACCGTAGTACCCATGGTCGTCCTCTTGGCCGTACCCTTCTTCGCTCGGGTATCCTTGGTCTTGATAACTTTCATTACCGTATTGTTGATCTTGTTCATAGACGCCATTCCCATCTGGCTGCTGATGCTCCTCATAATCCGCATCTGCAGCTCCCCGCATCCAAGTCAACACGTTCACGCTGTTGACGCTCGTCATTACCTGCCCTTCGACAACATCATCTGAAACCTCACTAGGGCATTCAGTCGTGTCGTCTTCGCTTCGAGGAGCCAGAGGCAGGTCCTGGTCCTCCAAGTGAAAATCCGCTTGGTCATGGTAACCTTCAACTCCTCCCGCAGACGAAGCCACGTGAGGGGGAAGACTTGGGGTCGCGCTTTGCTTGGAGCGAGATGAGGCTCTGCCAGAGGTTTCCGGGGTTTCGAGTCCAGCTGCCGACGCTGCCACTTTTTCCATCATTTTTCGCTGTCTAGGGGTTGGCTCCAGATAGGCTGCTTCTGGCGCGCGGATGGGCAACGGTGGAGAAGTAGGAGGGGGAACCACTTTCTCTCCATTCCGCAAGGCATCATGTAGGCGTCGGACGGCTTCCTTCTGCTCTTCAAGCCATGCATATCCCTTTTTACGGCGTCTGTAACAGAAAACAAAGCTCCGTGTCAACATCGTCTGCGTACACCGGTGGATTCCAGTGGAAATGTTGAAGCCTTCGCTCACCTTCTTTCAAGTTCTAGTTCCGCGTCGCTCTTCCAGATGAGTCCGTACTTCGTCTTTCGTCGATGCTTTTCGATCACTCGCACCCCTTTCCCCCTGCTAGACACTTTTGGCGTAGAAGGTTCCCCTGACGCATGGTGTGAAACATTGTCAGTTACGTATTCGTCCGGATTCGCCCCGGAGTGAGACATGCCCTCTTGATAAACGGCTGCATCGGGATACACGTCTCCTGTTGCAAAGTCGGCCGCTTCGGCGTATTGCTCTTCAGCAAATTCTTCCCCGCTGGGGTTAAGCAGGGTAGCTAGATTGCTGGCAGTTGGAAGATCTACCGCTGACTGCATTTCGGCTGTCAAGTACTGTTCCGGTAATTCTGATGCGAGAGCAACTGCTGCGGCCAAGTCGGCGTTTTCTGGGAATCCGTCGCCTTCGGATTCAATAGCTTCCTCAAAGGCAGGTTCGAGAGCTTTTGCTTTGCCCTTGCCCTTGTCGGAACCAGGAATGCTAGTATGCTTTCTAGGGATATCTTCCTCTAGACTGGCATTTGCTTGGCGTTTCGTACCCCGAGTTCTTGAACTAGTAACACTTGCTGAGCTTCCGCCCAACTTGAGAAGGATCTTTTTCGGCGTGGGCATAGTGGTCGCAGATTTCTCGATGACACCTATTTGCGAGGTAGAACCTCGAAGTTCAGGTGCAATGTTGTCGTCCGAATTGCCTTTGCTGGATTCAGCTGGGTCCTTGCCGAGCCATCCGACGCAATTAGGTGCCCCACAAAGACATCGCTGACGTCGTTGCAAAGCCGCTTCTACGAATTCGGGGTTGGTCGGCGGTCTTTCTATGGTTGAGAAAGAATCAAAGTTGTAGTTGTAGGAAAGCTGAGGGATAAAAGGAAGATGAGTCGGCTGTCAATGAGGCCATCAAGAGAGCGAAATACCTCTTCTCCGGCACGGATGTCGCGAAGTGCCCAGAACCCGACCTCAAACTCCTCAGAGCCATTGCCCATGGTTTGATATTTTCTGACTTCGAGGTTGGGTCCACATGAATGATTGATGAATCTCGCCTCATTACCGCGCAAGCCCTGGAGAAACGTGTGGCTTGAGTACGTCAATACTTCTCGTGGCCAAAGACGACTTACAGCATCGATGACCTCATCTGCATCATAGGAGAGTGCATAAAAGTCTTTGCGGTTGTGATATTCGTTACGGATGCGCTTGTAGAATGTGCTATGCAAGTGCAATATATTAGGAATCGACCTGGCAACAGATACGAGTCCAGCTTACGTCATGGGGATGACTTCTCCTCGGTAATCCATGACGAATTCTCCCTCCTTGATGTGTTCGATTGCCTGTACACCAAAGCCTCTGGCACCAGTCTGAACGAAGGTACAAGATCAGTTCTTCTGCATTGGGTCACGGTAGCCCGGCTACGAACCCAAAAGATTTTGGTTTGCTTCTGAGGCCGAGTGGCGAGTGAGCCATTGGTACACTTGTCGCCGCAGGGGCAGTCCTTGCCGCAGAGATAGTTCATGGCACTACACAAGCAAGGAAGAGTATTCAGTACGAGCGAGACGAGATGTATGACCCGAGGTACGAACCGATTGAGACAGTTCTCCCCACAACCGGAATCGGGCTCGCAATGGCACAACGCTCGCCATTCGGTTTGAACTCGTGCCTTTCTTTCTGGGAAAATGTCTGGAAAGAAAACACATGTGAGCAGTCTTGCCTTCGGTTAGTTATTGAAAGCCCTACTGACTCTTTCGCAACTTGACATATTTCGTAGGAGACTTTTGACTATCCAGTTCACCAGACTGCCATTCCGACATGATGTCCCAAGGGACAAGAAACTCTGATCGGTCCTCCATTTTTCGGAGACCCCAGTGAAGGGGAAGGGGGATGGTTCTATTTGTTACCGTCGATCGGCTACTAACGTTGTCGTTCTCGATTGCCGAAGCTTTGCTTGCCCTGATAGCCCTTCTGCTCTTGCTGTACTTTGACTTTGAATTGGGATGCGAGACGACGTTGGAGAAGAGTCCTTCCGTAAGGAAAGGCTTTGTACTGGTTACGGTTGGAGCTGGAACACTTGCGACAGTCGGTACTATCGGTAGCGATTGCGGAGATTGGCTCGATACTGCGAGTTGAAGAGTAGCGGAAACGACCGAGGTTGATATAGGCGATGACTCCTTGTCGGTAGAAAGCTCACGCTTGGTCTCGGCTGCTGCTCCCCGGGCTGCTGATCGTGTCGAGATTCCTGTAAAGGCAAGCTTGGCTGGTAAAGTGGTGGAGACCTTTTTTTGATTTGAACGGAACGCCCTGGAAACTTGGTCGACTGCCTTGTTTTTTAATCCGTAAAAAGTGTCGGAAACGGCCTTGGCGAGTGCACTTCGCCGCTTGGTAGGTGCCGGTTCTGCTGCGTCGACGACGACTGCTCTCGAGGTCGAGGTCGCGTTGGTAGAGGTTCTGGTAGTACGTTTCTGGGTTAGATCACTGCTATATTCTGGTTTTCGTGTCGCGGTCGGTCGTCGAACGACTGCTGACATTACGGGTCCCGAGGGTACAAACCTTGGTCCGCGCAGCCGGGCACGATGTCGAGAGTGATGCTCGAGTAGAGTTGATGGTGAACACAGGAACCAGGTCCCACTTAGGGCTGCTGATCGGAGTGAAGATGTTGCGACTTTCTTGGTGGGCGATCAATATCGAAAGCGTCGAAGCGGCTGATGACGCGAGAGGGGGGAACCACGTCCCACGCCGAAGCGCATCTCCCAGTCTTTATCTTGTCGCAGAGCGTGTTGTTGATTTTGTTGCCGGTCACGTGCGCGTAATGGTGCATCAGATCACGGATCCTAAAGCAAGTATGTCCATGCAGCTCTGCGCGGAAGCGCCACCCACTCATACCGATGGCTCTGGACTATGCTATAAACCTAACAAGTGCTTGTGGCAGCAGGATGATGCAATCCGATGTTTGCTCTTAGAGTCGAGCCTGATTCTTTTGGGCAGGATCTGCGCTGCAATGGCCTTGCTGGAGGTTTCGCCCGATGAGAATATATGTGTAGGCCACCCTTCCCCGCTGTCCACGGCTGCTCGGGCAGGTATCGGACACGCAGAGAAAGAGGAGAAAAGGATTCCTTTGGCGTATGCATACAAAGGCCATGATACGATACAAAAGCCCTTACGCCTGCCTGCCACCAATTTCGACCACTCACCGCGGAATTCCGACACATCGAACTTCGAAGGGCGAAAAGTCACTGTCACAGCTTGTAAATCCCTTTGGCACGACTGTATCCATTTCTCCTAGCTCGAAAGCAAAGGCACTTTCCATAAATGACATCATTGAAGGACGCATGACTTCATCGAAGGACGCATGAAGTCATACTGCCTTTGACCTGAGCTCCAATCAAAGGTGCACCTCACGAATCCGCCTGACTCGCCGCAGGTATAGATTTGAAAGCTATATAATGTGCCATGTTACACCCGTCCTCTCTCAGCCCAAACCTGTTGGTCAAATCATCCAAACAAGCCAACAAACAGTACCTCGAATCCAACGACACATCCAACCTTACGAAGTCAACCATGATGCGACAATCCAACGGAGAGAAGCGTGAGTCTTTGTATGGCGCCCTCCCAGGCTGAGAGTATCACGCTGAGAGTACTATCCTTACTCAGTTGCCAACAAGCTCCAGCCCGACGCCACAAAGTCCACCTCCGAGCAAGGCAAGCAACACATCGAAGGCGCGGCCGATACGTGAGTCTCTGTTTCTGCTCAGCTTTCCTCCTCCCATGCTCATCCGTCACCCCAACGTCCCTTCAGCATCGCCTCTTACCTTCCCGGTCAACACAAGACCAGCGATCACCTCGCTGACAACAAGCGAGATACCTCAATCACGCATGACACCGGACGAGCGGGTCCACTCGACTCCGTCGCAGATGCCATCAAGCCAGAGTCCTCCGAGACCATCGGCGACAAACTCCAAAGACACGGCGACAATGCCGCCTCTGCAGTTCAGCACAACAAGGGTGTCGCTCAGAAGGTCATGGACACTGTCAATCCCCAAAAGTATGGGACTGCTCCTGCGCATGATGATCCGACTCACCACGCCACCACAGGTGAGAAACCGTAAGTACCACATTTTTCGCGTCGGCAAGTGCTCTTTCAGTGCTTGACAACTTTGCTGATCCGCATTGCGCCACAGTGGTGTCTTGCAATCCGTCACCAATGCGGTGAAGGGTACAGTTAACACCATCACCGGACAAGGGGAGCATCACTCGGCCGGAAGTTGCTGTACAGGCCCTTCAAAGTAAACATGGCTACCGGTAGCGCACGAGCCTGTTGAGGGTGAATTGACTACGCGACAGGTAGATCTGCTCGTACCTTGGTCGACATGAGGTCCTGGAACAACTGTTGTAAAACCAAAGCAGTCGCAAAGACCGGAAATGCTTGTCATCTAGAAAGACCCCATCCTCTCCGTCCTGCCTCACCTGCGTTCTGCGGCCCCTGACAATAAAAACAAGTACACAGGATGAACAGTCACTGGCCCCGGCCAAATTGCCTATGATCGACTGCGTAGTTTTTACCTTGCCTCGAGGCCTCCATCGCGACTCGCAGTTCCAGCTTCGAAGGAGCGCCATCCACTGACGGACGGTCCACGATGCAGAGATCGCTCTCTGGATTCGAGGAAGCCCTTTCCCTCGTCGCTTACTGCTTACGCCAACGCATTGATGGCTAATGACGGAATTCGGCGCATCCTACCACCCTGCCAGAGGAATCGCCCGAGTCCCAGGGATCTTGTCCAGGTCTTCGGAAACCATGACG